>QGMK01000304.1:0-29618 GCA_007825345.1 Lachnellula suecica
CATCACAACCACGCCACCCAGCGCCTTCAACGTAGCCATGATCTTCTCCGCCTCATCTTTCGGCACACCCTCCTTCATCAACTTCGGCGCACTTTCCACAAACTTCTTGCTGTCCACCAAGCTCAACCCCAGCATGCTCTTGATCTCCTTGATGATCTTTGGCTTCGAGGTTGCCTCGAAACTCTCCAACTTCAGGTTGAACAGCGTCTTCTCTTGTTGTGCTGGCGCGGCCTCTTCTTCTTCGACGGGTGCTGCGGCAGGGGCGGCTGGTCCGGCTGCGAAACCGCCCATGGGCATGTCGGGGATGTTGAGACGGGTCTGGAACAGCATTGTTAGTACTGGCGCGGAGACAATTCAAGCTGCTGAGTCTGCACAAAGAAGCAGAACATACCTTCAGACTAGACACCAAGTCTGCGGTCTCCAGGAGCGTCAATTGACTGATTTGATCCACAATCCCCGAGATCTTAGGATTCGACACGGTAGCTTCCGTGCTCGCCCATCTCCTCCTCTGAGCCTGCGCCAGACATGTCCGTGGAGATTGTAATCGCAGAGAGCGCACGCAGCTTCGGGCCGCAGCTTGACAGGTCATTGACATGGTGGCGGTCGTTGAGCTTGATATAGAGAGAAGGGAGGTCGTGTGTTGAAGCTTTTGATGTTGTAAGGACGAGAAAAGTCTAGCTTGCCTTCTTGGTGCACGGGCCACCCAAAAGTTTATCGCGATAAAAAAATATCTAAGAATTTCTACAAAGACCCCATCAAGGTTTTGATATTCGACAACGAAACTCCACAGAATGGAGTTAGATACGCCAGATGACGGGCGAAATGCTCTACGGAGGGCAGACGAGCTGCCGGACGAATTACGAGAAATTATACGAATACAAAATACCCCACGATTCCTCGACACTCTTGCGCAGGCTGCGCTGCAGCCCGCACTTACATTAAGAGCTTTTACGGCATTCGAGGGAATTTTTGCGGACTCGACGGCGAGATGGATAACTGGAGGAAACATCGGGAGCCAAAGGAATGAAGTTATTGGCGGATTTGCCAGAATACTGCCTCTTGCGCCGCATCTATCAACCTACCTCGAAAAGTACCTCCAAGTTACCTCCTCGAGTAATGGAAATGCCCCGCAGACTTCCAGGATACATGGCTTGTTGGAAAATACTACCTTGTCAACTTTGGAGCTACAGAGAATTTTACTGGGAGGATATAGACTTTTAAACTTCGACAAGCATACATTTTCGAAGTCGATGTCCGGAGCGCCAATACAAAGCTTGCTGAAGCACGATGACCGAGGAGTGCGGTATCTTGCTGTGCGAATATTATGTCAGCTCTTCTCAGCGTCTGATCTGAAGCTGGAGTCTATGATCGAAGAACATGTTGGAAAAGAGGCCGTTATGGGGGACTACGACGGGCGGCAGGTTGATTTGGGGTTCTTGAGTCTTTTGGAGGAAAAGAGACTGGGAGAAGCATACAAGAAACTGCTGGCCGTGAGGGAGCAAGCATTGGATTTGAATACACTGAGTCTGGAGACACTCACCGATTTGGTCATACGCCATGGAAATACATTACTCCCTCGTCCTAATGGACCACCCCGTCAAACTTCAGTGCTTGTTCCGACAGCAACAACTTCGAAGAACATGGAAACATTTGCCAAATCCCTGCTTTATTCATCCCCCATACTTTTACACGGACTGGCTGGATCTGGGAAGACATCGCTTGTCAATGATTTTGCTCGCGAGCTTGGCTACGATTCGAATATGGTCTCCCTTCATTTGAACGAGCAAATAGATGCAAAGATGCTCATCGGAATGTATGCGAGTGGTTCAACGCCGGGCTCATTTACATGGCGGCCAGGAGTTCTGACAACCGCTGTGAAGGAGGGCAGATGGGTGTTCATTGAGGATCTGGATCGAGCTCCAAACGAGGTGATCAGCGTGATCTTGCCTCTGATCGAGCGAGGCGAGCTTCTCATTCCCAGTCGTGGAGAGACAATCAAAGCAGGACGAGGATTCCGACTTCTTGCGAGCATTCGAACATCCCTCAGCGTTACTGGGCAAGAGAACCCCCCTGCTTTGCATATGCTTGGAGCAAGGCTCTGGCAGAGGGTACCGGTTCAGATGCCTAGCCAAGATGAGTTTCGCGAAATTATTGGCGGCACCTACCCAATCCTTCACAAGTTTCTGCCAGGGATCATCAATGTATACGATCATCTGTATTCGTTATCCCATAAGCCATCTTTTGCATCAAGAAGTCGAACATCTCTCGGACGCCCCATCAGTCCTCGTGATCTCCTGAAATGGTGCCGAAGACTCGACAGCATTCTTGTCGCAGCCGGATCAAAGACTGGAGATGAACCAATTACCGATACTACTACACACCAAATGTTTTTGGAAGCTACAGACTGCTTTGCAGGGAGTTTGCAGACAGAAGAGACTCGGAAAACTGTCATTTCATCTATTGCGGAACAAATGCAAATTGACCCGCAACGAGTTGAGCACTTTCTCACCTCTCACAGCCCTCCATACGCAGATACGGAGAATGAGTTGACGATTGGAAGAGTGCGTCTGCCCAAACGAAGAACGGGTCGGGTCACGAAGCCGGCGAAGAAGACGAGACCATTTGCCAACACTACCCATGCTAGGCGATTATTGGAACAAGTCGGAGTTGCAGTCAAGATGTCTGAGCCTGTTCTACTTGTGGGTGAGACTGGTATTGGAAAGACGACCGTCATCCAGCAACTTGCAGACTCGCTTGGCCACAAATTGACAGCCGTCAATCTGTCACAGCAAAGTGAAATTGGTGATCTTCTCGGTGGATTTAAGCCTGTCGATGTGAGAAGTCTTGGAATCCCACTCAAAGATGAATTCGACGAACTGTTTGATGCCACCGGACTATCAGCGTCCAAGAATCAGAAATATATTGAGCAGCTTGGAAAATCCGTGGCCAAGAGTAACTGGAGCAAGGCGTCCAAGCTTTGGCGTGAAGCTCCCAAAATGTTTGAGAGAATACTTTCGGAGTTGAAGAAGAAAGAGCAATTAAACGGTCGACCATCTGAGGAACAACCTATGAAGCGGCGAAAGACCGAGTCAAGACTGCAGCCCTTACTGCAACTGAAATCCCGATGGGACAGGTTCTCCGAAAGCTTAAATCAATTCGATATCCAGCTTTCGGGCGGCTCTAACGGAGTTGCTTTCACTTTCGTGGAAGGAAATATTGTAAAGGCAGCCCGCAATGGCGAATGGGTCTTACTCGACGAAATCAATCTTGCATCTCCGGATACCCTCGAGAGTATAGCAGACCTTCTGCACAGTGGACCAGGCAGCACTCCGTCAATTCTGCTATCCGAGACAGGTGAGATCGAAAGAGTTAGAGCGCATCCAAACTTTCGAATATTCGGCGCTATGAACCCAGCAACGGATGTTGGAAAGCGAGATCTGCCCATGGGACTGCGGTCGCGGTTTACTGAAATCTACGTCGGAAGTCCAGATCGTGATCTTACCGATTTGCTTGCTATCATTAAGGCATATCTGAAAGGCACCAGCACCAAAGACGAGAAGGCCGCCCACGATGTCGCTCGCCTTTATCTCAACACCAAAAACATGGCTGATGACAAACGACTGGTTGACGGAGCCAATCAAGTTCCACATTTCAGTTTACGAACACTTACTCGAGTTCTGAGTTATGTAACAGAAATCGCCCCGTCGTATGGCCTACGAAGAGCTCTGTACGAGGGCTTTGCCATGGGCTTTTTGACTCTACTTGATGGAGAGTCAGAGAAGTTGCTAATGCCTCTGATCAATCATCACTTGCTAGAGAGCCATGGATCTCCAGATGCACTTCTCGGCCAACCACCGCGACATCCAGAGGACGGCAGACAGTATGTACGATTCAAGAGCCAAAAATGGGACGCAAATACGAAAGCTCGACAGTACTGGATGCTTCAGGGTATGGAAACACCCGTAGAGCAACCCAACTACATCATCACACGCTTCGTCGAACGGAATCTGCTCAATCTCGTGCGAGCGACCTCCACCCGTCGCTTCCCCGTTCTTGTTCAAGGCCCAACATCTTCCGGAAAGACTAGCATGATCGAGTACCTGGCAAAACTCAGTGGAAATAAGTTTGTGAGAATCAACAATCACGAGCACACCGATTTGCAGGAGTATTTAGGAACCTATGTGTCCGGCACAGACGGAAAGCTTCGATTTCAAGAGGGACTTCTTGTTCAGGCCCTCCGCCAAGGCCATTGGATTGTGCTAGATGAACTCAATTTAGCGCCAACCGATGTCCTTGAAGCCCTAAATCGACTTCTCGATGACAACCGCGAACTTCTTATTCCCGAGACCCAAGATATCGTTCGGCCGCACGAGAACTTCATGCTCTTTGCAACCCAGAATCCTCCGGGTTTGTATGGTGGCCGTAAAGTACTGTCGCGAGCATTCCGCAATCGATTCCTGGAGCTTCACTTCGACGATATACCCGAGGACGAGCTGCACACCATTTTGAAGGGGCGAGCTCGAAACCTAGCGCCCTCGCATTGTAAGGATATAGTTGACGTCTACAAGGAGCTATCAAAATTGCAGCAATCAAGTCGACTCTTCGAACAGAAGAGCTTCGCAACTTTGAGAGATCTCTTCAGATGGGCACGTAGGGGTGGTGACAAACTCCGAAAGCAAATCGCTGCTGACGGGTACATGCTCTTGGCTGAACGAGTTCGAAATCCGGAGGAGCGAATTGCAGTACAGACGGTCATCCATAAAGTATATAAGGGGGTCAAGATAGACCCTGCTATGCTGTATGATCCGCAGCTGTCTCCCGAGATCCAGTCCTACAATGCTACGGCAAACACGCAAGGGGTTGTATGGACACAAGCTATGCGGAGATTGTACGTTCTGGTTGCCAATGCTCTCCGTAACAATGAACCAGTCCTTTTGGTGGGTGAGACTGGATGCGGCAAGACAACCGTGTGCCAAATGCTCGCAGACGCATTCGCAAAGGATTTGCACATCGTCAATGCACATCAAAATACCGAGACCGGAGATCTCATCGGTGCTCAACGACCAGTACGAAACCGCGCTGCTATCTTGGATCAATTACGACAAGACCTCATCCAGGTGCTCCAGCGTGGGGACCAGAGTGCAGAAGATGTTGATGTCTTACTGGCATCTTATAAGTCTCTGCCTGCCGCAGATATCGCCAACGTACCGGAGTCTTTGCGTGAACGCATCAATACCAACATTGTCAAGGCCAAATCACTTTTTGAATGGTCTGATGGAAGTCTTGTTCAAGCCATGAGAGAAGGCCAATTCTTCTTGCTGGATGAAATTTCGCTTGCCGACGACTCTGTTCTTGAGCGACTCAACTCCGTCCTGGAAACCCAGCGAACAATTCTCCTTGCTGAGAAGGGAGTGGACAACTCGTTTGTTCAAGCTGCAGATGGATTCCAGTTCTTCGCCACCATGAATCCCGGAGGCGATTACGGGAAGCGCGAGTTGTCACCTGCCTTGCGAAATCGTTTCACCGAGATTTGGGTTCCCTCTTTGTCGGAGCATGAAGACGTGCTCCAGATTGTTGAAGCCAAGCTGGATGCCCCCATGAAGAAGTTTTCAGAGCCCATGGTCTGCTTCGCGGAGTGGTTTGGCCAGACTTACCGTTCCACTTCTTCGACTTCCATCTCAGTTCGTGATGTCCTTGCTTGGATCAAGTTCATGAACGGATGCAACACCACCGAGCCTTATTTCGCAGTCCTACATGGCGCTTCCATGGTCTATATCGACACCTTGGGTGCCAACCCGGCTGCTCTGCTAGCAATCAACCCTGAGAGCATCCGAGAAGAACGAGCCAAGTGCCTGCAAAAGCTCAGCGTTTTGCTTCAGCACGACGTCAGTACCATCTACTCCAGATCGGTCGAAGTTGTGAACGGAGAACAGTTGTTCAAGATCGGGGAGTTTTCAATCCCCAAGCAGCTAGGGTCGAGCTCAGATCCTGGGTTTGCATTCGAGGCCCCCACCACAAAATTGAATGCCATGAGAGTACTCCGTGCCCTGCAAGTTCAAAAGCCCATTTTGATTGAAGGTAGCCCTGGGGTTGGCAAGACAACTTTGATCGCTGCTCTTGCTCGCTCCTGCAACCAGCCTCTCACCAGAATCAACCTCTCAGAACAGACAGATCTGATGGACCTTTTCGGGTCTGATGTTCCTGTGGAAGGCGCTGAAGCAGGCCATTTCGCTTGGCGCGATGCACCCTTCCTACAAGCAATGCAACGAGGAGAGTGGGTTTTGCTGGATGAGATGAATCTTGCGTCTCAGTCTGTGCTGGAAGGATTGAACGCCTGTCTCGATCACCGTGGAGAAGTCTATATTTCGGAGCTTGATCAAACCTTCAAGCGCCATCCCAACTTCTCTGTCTTCGCTGCCCAAAACCCCCACCACCAAGGAGGCGGCAGAAAGGGTCTGCCAAGCTCTTTCGTCAACCGATTTACTGTGGTCTACGCTGATGTGTTCAGAAACGATGATCTTCAACTAATCTGCAAGCACAATTTCCCCGCGATGTCCGATGAAATAGTCACGACTATCATCCACTTTGTATCTCATTTGGAGCAAGAAGTCGTCCACAAGCGGAGATTTGGCTCTCAGGGAGGCCCGTGGGAATTCAACTTGCGTGATATTCTACGATGGCTTCAACTTCTCTCATCCTCAGCTCCTCTACTCTCAGCTGCTACCCCTTCGGACTTCCTGAATTTGATCTTTCGACAGCGATTTAGGTCCCTTCGAGACAGACAGGAGCTTGATAAGATCTTCGCTCAAGTTTTTGGCTCCGATGTCCCTTTCCGCCATTTCTTCCACAGCCTGAGCACAGGTGCCTATCAAGTTGGACTTGCTTACATGCATCGCGACCCCTTGCTGCAACGACTTCCGTTCCCCGCCATAGAGCCCATCCACCGTTTACCTGAAATTGAGTCCGTCATGACATGTATCCAACAAAACATGCCCTGCATACTGGTTGGTACATCCGGCTCAGGCAAGACGACACTCTTGCAGCACGTTGCGGCAGCGAGTGGCAAGTCACTGGTCGTCTTCCCACTCAACGCTGATATCGATACCATGGATCTTGTTGGAGGCTTTGAACAAGTCGACCCACAGCGAGCCGCAAGTGGTTTCCTCGAGCAGTTGACCGATTTTCTCAAAAATAGAATATTAGTATCTTTGCCAGCAGAAGTTCCGGAAGAAGCTATTACTCTGCTAGAGCTGCTGACTGAGCTTCATACTTCTCCGTCCTACTTCTCGGCGTTGGCGAAGCATCTTCGTGCTCTTCATGCTAAGACCACGCTGCCCGAATTCGACAATCTTGCCACTACCTGCCAACGTTTCGCCGAGACACCCATGGCACTTGAAAATGCCCGTTTCGAATGGGTGGATGGCGTCTTAGTAAAGGCACTGGAGCAAGGAAAATGGCTTGTTCTTGACAATGCTAATCTGTGTAGCGCATCTGTTCTCGATCGACTGAACTCCCTGCTCGAGCCAAACGGTTTCCTAAGTATCAACGAGCACTGTGGTCCAGATGGTGAGCCCAAGATCGTTCGACCGCATCCTGATTTCAGAATCTTCTTGACTATGGATGCGAGATTTGGTGAGCTATCTAGAGCCATGAGGAATCGTGCTATTGAGATTTTCCTGGAGCCGTTGACTGTTGATGTTGAGGCGTCGTTTGTAAAACCCGAAGCAAGCATGCTCAATTATCAAAGTCTCTCAAAATCGCTGGATGTCGTCTATTTGGATATTGAGAAGACCGATATCTTGCATCGTGTGGCACTCGACAATCTAGCTTGGTCTGATATGTCTCTTCTGCTTCGATTTGTTGCCCAACAATATTCCTCTACAGCTTCACGTCTTTCCAAATCAAGCCAAGCATACCTTCAAATCTATCAATCGTCGGACAACCAGAACTTCAGAACAGCAATTGGAAAAATGTTAAACCAAATAGCTCAGAACTCCGCGGTGGCGCCAGGCTTCAGAGACGCACAGGTTAGTGACCGTGCAGGCCCTAATCTAGATACATGTACTGATAGCCCTCATAAAACTTGTAGGTTATCCACCCTCTTCAGAACTCTCCTCTGGTTCCGCTACTTCAGCAATCTGGCCACCAGGTTTATTGGCTCGCCGCTTGTTTCGAGTTCTTGATCGAAATCGCTGCTGCCATGGACGTACAGACTGGCCAAGAGGTTGGCCTTGATACGCTGAAACCGAGCAAGATGAATCGTCTGCAGCGATCGCTCGTCCGGGGGCGTGTTCCAGCCGTCGCCAAGGACTCGACTGTCAACGTTTCAACTTTCCTTGCGAATTGTTTGGCAGTTCTCAAATCTTACTTGCAGAACAACATTGGCAATGGAGAGCAGTGGAAACCTCGAAAGCAAGCAATTTTCGCCGTGCTGCAATACTGGCGGGATACCTATCGCCTCGCCACCTCCGCAGCTTTTGAAGAAGCAACGTTCCAAGCCCATCTGGCAATCGGAACAGATCTTCTCGCCGGGTTGGCGGAGAACACCCAACATCAGCAACAGGCAGTGATCGCCACAATCAAGCAAAGCCTAACAAACGACTTCTACTCTGGTTTTAATCTAACCACGGGTCTCAGCATGGAGATTCTCTGGAAATACTTTCGACCTACCGTCATTCCAACTTCTAGTGTTCTTCAAACTCTCGATCAATTGGACCAGGTGGCTCAACGATTCGATGCCCTACGATGGAAGACATCAATTTCAATTCCCGAGCTTGGCGAGATCATGACTTCTCTCATCAAAGGTTACCAGATGGTCCTCACGTCGGCCGCCGATGGTCCCGCTCTCATCGAGATATTGAGCTCCGAACTTCAGAAACTTGAAGCCAGTATCGGGAAACAGAGTAACGCAAATGAAGATGAAAAAGAAATTGTTTCTGTCGAGCCATTTATGGCCACTGAATTTGAAGCATTACGCCAGTTCAAAGCTTTGGACAATATTCGATCTGGCACCAAAGACACCGTGGCCGACATCGATACAGTCGTCCTAGCCAGTTTTCCGACGACTTCCGAGATGCGCCTTGCCACCTCAACAGCCACTTCCCGCCCACTGCAATCCATTGATTATATTTGGGGCAACGGCGAAAATTTCCAACTCATCTCAGATACCTTCTCTGTTTCTTTGATGCGAAAGCTGAATGAGGTGGGTGAGGTCCGTTTGGGGTCGTTGAAGTTACTGGAAACCGAGCTGCCGATCATGGGAGACAAGATTGCCAAATCGAGCGCAACCATTGGCCTCGATCAACTTCTGGGCTTAAACGAGATTCTATCAAGCTTGATTCAAGATGTCATTGCAGCCCATGACGAAGAACTTGCTGCGAGCTATAGGAGCGGGAGTAGTGCGTTAAGTAACAACCCATTTGCCGGGGCATTGTACGTCGGAAAAGCGTTTTCTGCTGTGGGCCAGCAGGGGCAATTATCCTTCAACGGCCAAGTACCAGCTCATCTCCGAGAGGTGATTTCAAGCAATTTTAGCCTTGCATCTGCTTTCATTGCAACAGCATTATTTCCCCTCGAAAACGGAATGCAGTGCTCAGCCTTAGCATGGGTACAGTTCGCCATTGGGTCTCTCACTCTGTATGTCCCCGATAGAGCTTTCGATCCGGACAAGAGACAGCGACTTGAACGTGAACGCCACCAGCAGACACGGGAAAGTCTCCAAAAGAAACTGTCAGCACTCCTCGAATTTGAATATATTTTCTCCGGTCAGGACTCGAATCTACGATGCCAAATACTTGAGACCGAAATCGAAGAGTTGGGTGAGCCGCCTGTGCTTCTACAGGAGATCTATCGCCCAGATATTTCTGAATTAGACCAAATGCAAGGCTTCTTTGTAAACCTGCTCAAGAACATTGTCAAGTCAGACCTACAAGCAACTCTGATTGACTATTTCAACAACGGAAACGACCAAGAGCTTAATGATATCCGCCTGTTGCAAAATAACGTCGCACAAATCATCCGCCATTTGTCAGGCTTCCACGCGTATAACGATATCACAACCCCGGTTATCAGCATGCTCCGCTGTTTGCAAATTGGCCTCACAATGGCAACTCTAGCCAGCACCGGCTCGGCAGCAAAGCACGTGCCATCGGAGGCTTTGAACAAGGCGACCCCTTTCCTTGGCGGTGGACCCATTTCTATCGAGAGTGCGACCAGTTCCAGTCATCCTCTAGAGTTTCTAGCACTTGCCGAAGCAACTGTTGCTACCGAGAATCTATCCTCGTTCCAAAAGTCTCAGCGCGATGCTCTTTTCAAAACTTTCCACGAGTGTTTTACTCAATGGGAGGAGCGCTTGAAGTCTGATCAAGCGGAGGCTGAATCAAACTCAGGCCTGTACCGTTTCCGAGGAAGCGCTGAAGACGAGGATGAAGATGACGAAGAGCAGTTCAATGAGCTGTTCCCCGCCTACGATGAAGAATCCTCCAGCTTGCCGAGTGGAATGACATCTTCCAGCACAGCGAGAGATACCGCGGTAAACATTGCTCGAGTCCACGCCGATATCTTCCTCGGCAGAGGAGCTCCGTCAACCAGTATCATGGCTTTCATCCGACACATGGCAACACGAGCCGGTGCGCGCCAAGAAAATGGGTCGCAGAAAGGTGCACGAAACGAGACTGCTTCTCTGCTTCCCGGAGCATTATTGCTCTTGAACGACCAGATCGAGAGCTTGAGCCCAAGCGCAGCTGTTCCAGAATCCTACAACTTCTATACAGATGCCAATCTTCCCGAAGTTCGCAAACTCGTCAGTCTGGTGCACGGAATCCAGAACCGCTTCCGAGAACTTCAAGCCGTTGATGAAATTGGACACATGCAGACTTTGGAAGATGTGCTGGCCTCGTGCCGAGACCTTCTGAACTTCCGCCATACCGACCCTCTCGCAAAGATCATTACTAAAGTGGAGAAGGTCCACGAGTTCATGCATGAGTGGCAACACGGAGGCTGGGCTAGCCGAGTAAACACTGCCATCGAGCTGTACGACAGCCTGACTTCTACTATCATTAGCTGGCGACGCATGGAGCTATCGACGTGGGATAAGTTGTTTGATATGGAGACTAACAAATGCGAGGAAGCTGCCAGAGCTTGGTGGTTCTTTGCTTACCAGATTATCATCGCGGCACCGCTGGGACTTTCCAAATATCCAGAAGAGTTGATCAAGTACGCCCAGAGGCTACTGGGAAATCTCGAAACCTATTTCAAGACCGCAGTCGTAGGACAATTCGTGGAGCAGCTTCAATTACTAAAGCAGCTTCAGAAGCATCTTGAGCTTATCATTGTCGATGAGCCGTCACTGGCAGTCGTCAATAGCGCTCTGTCGAATTTCATTTCGCTATACGCTCGATATGAGAAGCCCGTCCAAGAACATCTCAAGAAGGGCCGAACATCATTGCAAAAGGCTATGAAAGATGTAGTGCTACTCGCCAGCTGGAAGGACACAAACATCGTGGCACTCAAGGACAGCGCGAAGAGATCTCATCATAAGCTCTTCAAGATCGTTCGGAAATTTAGAGCCCTTCTTGGGCAACCAATGCAGTTCATTATCGCTCAAGGCGTGCCAGATGAAAACCATTCTGACATTCACGATCCATCCACGCCCCCCTCGATTCTTCCGACCGTCGACCAAGCTGCTCTAGCATTGTTCAAGACCTCTGTTCCAAACTGGGCACATAAGAGCAAGAGATTCGTCCAGGTCTCCAAAACTGTCAGCATGATGGCCCACGTCAGCCAAATACCAGACTCTGCAGTCCAAGGATCGCCATACCTCGACTCCTTTCTCGGCAACATCATTGACACCACAGCCGAGCTCCAGAAAGCCACACCGTCAACCTTGGACGAAGAGAACAAGGTTGCAGTCAAGCATCTCAAGTCAAGGAAGCGTAAGCTCTTCGCCGACACCCTGAAAGAGCTTCGGCAAATGGGTATCAAATACAACTTGAGCGCAGACGCACTGGTGAAACAGGAGTCGCTTTCTGTTTCACTCACAAATGTCGAGCCTCTTCCCTCACGCGCTAATCTCGATATTCCAGGACTCGAGTACTACTTCCACAAGTCGATTGATCTTGCTCCTCGTGCGAGAGAGGCTGCGCAAAAGCATTCGGAGGACCTAAGTAGTGCTGAAGTTGCAAGGAGTACAGGGTATTTGGAAGGCATTCTCCAGATTCTTCTAGCCCAGCACACCTCGCTATCCATTGCCTCCAAAAGCTTATCGAAGCTCGAAGTCAACATCGCTATGGTCAAGGGGCTTTGGGGGGCTGGAAAGTACGATTTGAGAATCACGTCAAGCACTTCAAATCACGAAAAGCTTCTGAGATGGCTACCAAACATTCTCAATATCGCGTTGGACCTGATTCGAATCCATTCTAAGCTTGGGAAGACCGACTCTCAAAATATCCAGAACACCATTCTGTCGTGGAAGGACAAATTCAACAGCTTTTGCACGGATTGGGATTCTCTGCCGTCACTCCCCACAGGGATTATATCAACTGAACGGTTAATCCTCGAACAATCTATTGCCAATGCTGCACAAAATCTCGCGGCTGGGCTGCTGACATTGAGTGAGCTACGGCCAGACCTAACTTTCATTCTCAGCCAGATCGCGCCATGGACTCAGCTCATTTCTGAGCCCGCAATCCCCGCTGCGTCCAGCAAGACTCTCGCAAATCTGCATGGTAAACTTTCTACCATCTGTGATGCTATTCTCGTCGCAATCCAGAAGCACCAGAAATCCATCGGCGACCTCCCAGGTTCAACTGAAGATCCCAATTGGTTCGTCAAGAACGATGTTTCTCTCGTAAACAACATCAAGTCATTGCACTCCGACAATGTTATTTCCCAAATTGGCGAGGCTTTCGAGATGCTTCGCCTACTCAACCTCGAGGAATCAGAGACAAGCAATGCAGCTGGCGCGGTATTTGCCGTCGCCTTGCCAATTTTTCAGCAGTATTTCAACATTCTCCAGCAGTCCATCATCCGATACGCCCATCTTCACCGCGCCACGTGCAAGACTTCTTATATTCTGACCAAGACGTTCATCCAGATCGCGACTCAAGGATTCTGCACCCCGCCTGAAAAGTCTGACGCGCAAGATGGAAAGACTGATAAACTCGAAGGAGGAACCGGTCTTGGTGATGGCGAAGGTGCGGAGGATATTAGCAAGGATATTCAAGATGACGAGAATCTGGACGAACTTGCCCAGGAGCCAAATCAAGAGGAGAAGGGAGATATGGAAGACCAGGAGGATGCTGTTGATATGGCAGATGGAGATATGGAGGGTGAGATGGGCGATGCTGAAGAGAAAGGCTCCGAGGATGGTGGCTCAGATGGGGAGGATGATGCAGACGAAATGGACGAGGAGACTGGCGATGTGGATGATTTGGATCCTACTGCTGTTGACGAGAAGATGTGGGATGGTGACGGAGAGCAGGCAGAGAAGGATCAAGAGGGGGATGACTCGAAGGGCAAACAAAACAAAGACGAACAAGTTGCTGCTCAGGAGAATGACAAGGAAGCTGGCGAAGGGGATGAGGGCGAGGAGGAAGAAGAGATGGCTGGCGCTGAGCAAGGAGAACAGGTCAAGCAAGACGAGGTGGAGAAACATGATCCTCATGCGCGAGAAGGCGAGGCTCTCGACTTGCCTGAAGATATGGAGCTAGACGGCGAACAGGAAGATGGCGACGCTCGGCCAGCGACGACGAGATGAATGATCTGTCGGATGTCGAGAAAGACGAGAAAGATGAGGAGGTTGCGAACGATGGGCAGGACCAAGAGGGCGCCGAAGAGATGGACCAGCAAGAAGATCAAGAGATTGGCTCTGATCTGGATGTTGCAGATGTCGATGAAGAGCAGCCAGATGGAGATAAGACTGAGGAAGCCGGCGAGAAGGTCGACGAGCCAGAGCCAGAAACAGAACAACAGCCGGAAGAGCAAGAAGGCCTTCTCCATGACCGAAGCGATGAAGCTAACACCGATGCCGATGCTGTACCCAGCGACGTTCAAGGCGTTGGTGAAGACCAAGACGAGAATTCAGCAGACCAAACCGAATCCGCAAGCAAAGCACAACGGGAAGATGGTGGCAAAGGTGGCGATTCTTCCGAGCAAAAAGATGCCGCTGCTGAGGATGGAGAAAAAGGCAGACAAGCAAATGGCGAAGCTCCCCAGGATTCAATGGACGATACGCAAGACAGCTCTTCTGCTCAGCCGTTCAAGAAACTTGGCGAAGCTCTTGAAAGATGGCACCGCCAACAGACAAAGATTCAAGAGCCAGCCGAGCAGAAAGAAGAACAAAACATCGACGTCAACACGGAAAGCAACGAATTCCAGCACTTGCAGGACGAAGATGCTCAAGCAGATACGCAAGCTCTTGGTACCGCCACCGAAGACCAGGCTCATACACTTGATGAGTCCATGGCTATTGATTCCGAAAGCAAAGAAATGCCGGATCAGTTCCAGCCAGATGAGGTCGAGAAGGAAGACTTTGACCACGACATGGTGGACATTGAAAAACCTTCCACGCCACAAGAGCCATCCGATGCCTACGAAGGCCGAGCAGGTGCAATGATCAATCAAGCCAAAGAAGACCGCTCTACGTCTCCTGACGAGCAACGTGTTCAGCCTATCAATGACCTTGAAGAGGATGTGGAAGAAGTGGACAATCAACTCGAATCCACTCACCTCGATGCCACCAGTATGCGGTCTGCGGCTGATGCTCGGGAACAATGGACGCATTACGAATCTTTGACGAGAGATCTTTCGCTCTCCTTGACAGAACAACTTCGACTTATCCTGGCGCCAACTCTTGCGACAAAGATGCGCGGCGACTTCCGTACAGGTAAACGCCTCAACATCAAACGAATCATCCCCTACATCGCATCCCAGTACAAGCGCGACAAGATCTGGATGCGCCGTAGCGTACCAAGCAAGCGCAGCTACCAGATTATGCTCGCCGTGGACGACAGCAAGAGTATGGGCGAGTCTGGAAGCGGGTCCTTGGCATTTGAGACGCTCGTTATGGTCTCCAAATCCTTGAGCATGCTTGAAGTCGGCGAGATTTGCGTGGTGGGCTTTGGTGATAACCTCAAAGTGGCTCACGATTTCGAAACACCATTTTCCTCTGACGCTGGTCCCAGAATCCTCCAGAACTTTGGATTCGAACAGAGACGTACCGACGTGACGCGGTTGGTGAGAGAGAGCATTGAGCTTCTCCGTGCGGCGAGGCAGAAGAGCAGTAACGCGGATCTTTGGCAGATGGAACTTATCATTTCCGATGGCGTTTGCGACTCTTCTGAGCATGACAATATTCGCCGGCTACTGAGAGAGGCGTTGGAGGAGAGGATTATGATCGTCTTTGTAATCGTTGACGATGTAAGGAACAAGAGAAAGGGGGAGAGTGTAATGGACATGAGAGAGGCGAAGTTTATTGACGGCAAGGTGGTGGTTGAACGATACTTGGATACTTTCCCATTCCAGTACTATCTGCTTGTTAGCGATGTCAAGGAGTTGCCGGGCGTTTTGTCGACTCTTTTGAGACAATGGTTTGCGGAGGTTGTTGATTCATCGTGATAGGTGCATTTGAGGCGTTGTCTGGGTAGCATTTTACGGAGTTTAGATCAATTTTAAAAGTTTGTAGAACCAATTATATCACATTCCATCGTGTAGAAACGAATCCAAGGACGTGACGAACATGTGTTCTATTATGAAGTAAAGCAGCTCTCCAAGTCCTCCAAAAATCAACCAATTTTGGATGCCATTCCAAGTTTATTACTCGGTCATTGTTGCCTGGAAAACGTAGTCGTGTTTCTAGCTTTTGAGTGTCTTCCAAACCTCTTTTGAACTATTAGGATTTGTCAAAAAGGTAGTCATCAACGAAAATGCTGTCCGTTGCGATGTGGAGCGGGGCGGCTCTTACCCCGCTATTTTTGGCAAATACCATAATGCTAGATATAATTGTTGTCTGTTCCAGCTTCTGCCCTGCTTCTCAATTTTGTCAAACTTTCAAAGGTCCTCTTTTCATTACTCTACTTTCACCTCGAGGAACGTGGCAGTCGACTGACTAAATAATTTACATGCGGTCTGGCTTGTTTTAGCCTGAAACTTTTGCGGAGGTTTACAACCGGCAACTCTGTGGTTCGTGGAACTTTCAAATAAGCGAAGGAGATTTAATCCTGTGACAGAGAGCTTGAATAAATTAAGCCCTTGAATTGCATGCAGCACGGCAAGATGCAATTCAATTCCGTCTCCGGCGGAAGATTTTCCTCGGCGCTTGCCCCCTAATTTGTGGGGTAATTCTTTCCCAGAACATCTGCTCTTAACGCCTCATAAAGACCCTATATACGATATCGAATTATTGAAGCGAGACTTGCAATCATTTGCCACAGTTCAGATTTTCGACTGAAGATGCCTTCGTTCAGAATACTCCAAACTATTGCTCTCCTTGGCTTCGCATCCAGGGCGGCAAGAGCGGCGACCTGTGAAGTTGCTGGAGGAACCTCCGATGACGGACCAGCGATCAAGACAGCACTCGCCAGTTGTGCGAATGGTGGTACTGTACTTCTCGACAAGACGTACACTATTGGGTCAGTGCTTGAGACGAATGATATTAGCAACGTGGCTATAGAGCTCACGGGTACCATTATTCTGAGCCCAGGTACGTATTGGAATCTCCTCATCGTCAGAAAATAATATAGTGGACTAATTTGAAACAAGATATATCGTATTGGAAGTCCAACGGGGTCCCTTTGACTTTTCAGAGCGCATACACTGCATGGACCATAGGTGGAAATGGTATCCATATCTACGGAGGAGGGACCTACAACGGAAGTGGTGATAGTACGTTTAAAGTTCCATATATTGACCTCTACTGAGCATTTGATAGCCTGGTACAGCGCGGGAGAGACTGGGCCGATACCTTGGACAATTTACAATGCCAAAAACGTGCTGGTCGAAAATATCAAACAGGTGCAATCACCATTCTGGAACAATTTTGTCTACCAAAGCTCGAATGTCACTTTTAACAACATCAACTTGCATTCGATCCAGTCAGATGGTTCCCAGGCTCAGAATACCGGTCAGTCATTTTTGTCAGCAACCTATAATTCGAACTCTGTCTTTTCGAGATGCTCTCTTTGATCTCTGCTTCCACGGCTAAGTGCTCTACACTTTCTGACATTTACAAGACGGCTGGGACATCTACAGATCGGACACTGTCTCAATAACGAACAGCTACATCATTAACGGCGATGACTGTGTGAGCTTCAAACCAAATGTATTCCTAAATCCTTTGCTTAATCGTTAGTTTCCTAAGGGACCCTGGATGCTGTCCTTGCTGCTGGTTGACACTAATCATACCTTCATCTACTATGCTAATCCATTCGCAGTCTACCAACATCCTCGTTGAAAATCTCTATTGCTCAGGATCTCACGGAATATCGGTGGGGTCACTAGGCCAGTACGCCGGAACACAGGATATCGTAAAGAACGTTCTCGTCAAGAATGTCACCATGGTCAATGCCGAGAACGGGGCCCGCATCAAGGCTTTTGGCGGGAGTGCTTCTAAGACGTCAACCACGGGTGGTGGAAACGGCTACGCTACAAACATCACCTTTCAAGACTTCAAATGCGACACCGTTGCATTGCCGATCGTTATTGACCAATGCTACGAAACGTCCGCCTCGACTTGTGCAACCTATCCGTCGCTGGTGCTGATCAATGACATTCATTATATAAATGTTACCGGGACAGGTTCAAAGAGCAAAGAAGTCGTGAGTTTGGTCTGTTCAGACGTGTGCGACGATATCACGGCCACAGGTACCAAGTTAGTGGGCACGAGCGGCAGTTCAGAGTACTATTGCACGAACATTGGGTCCACGACCGATCTTGACTTCCCTTGCTCGCCTGACGGAACTGTTGTATCTGCCTCATCTTCTTCCACAACTAAAACCACATTGACGAGCAGCACGGTAAGTTCACCGGTGCCTTTTGGCATTCTCGAGCCCTCCCTTATTTTTCCTTGGGACAGATCTGACATCCAAGTCTTCCAGAAAACATCCACAACGAAGACAACTACAGTAAAGACTACGTCTACAAAGACAAGCTCGTCTTCAGCCAAGACTAAAATCAGCAATACTAAATAGGTTGGTCTTTCTCCTTTTAGTTGGAATTTTTCGAGACAGAAAAGATACCTAACTTACCGAAAAAGGAAGTTCTCGAGACATTTGCTGAGTAACTCAATAACAGGTCATTAACTCCTCTATAGTTGCAGTTCAACATCTTCTTGGAGGCTGGGGCCAATTCAAACGTGGCTATTATATCATATTAGCACAAAAGAACTGTCTCACCAACCGTTTCCTGGTTTCTTATTAAATGGGTGCATGGAATATGAGTCCCATGATTTGATGCGTAGATTCTATCAAACGAAAACAACTCCCTAATGTCCCTTTAATCTAACAAAACCCAGTCAACTAACATATCCTTCCCCGAAACAATTCATGCGTCCCAAGAATCGATGATTTGCTCCAGAGATGAAATAAGATACACGAAATACTTGGCTTGGGCTCGCTTGTTCTTATTTCGGAGTCTCTCGAACTCGATAACCCTTGCAAATCTCGAATCAGAATGCTCGCCAGCCCGTTGGATTTCCCGAGCTACCAAGCCTTCCACTCTATTCCGCAAAACATCGTCTCGAAGTCCGATGGTATTTTGGAGAGTCTGTAGAACGGCTCCTCTCAGATCTAGAGTAAAATTGCGTGGTCAGCCTATGAATCTCTACATAACGATTGTGGCTCTCTCACTTTGTTCGATCGGCTTTACTCCGTAAATTTCTTTAAATCCTACCCTCAGCTGATCCATTGGAGGTAAGTGTGATTTGGCACTGTAAATTTCATCGTCCGTATCGTCAAGCTCAGAGTCGGTAAAGTCTTCAGCCGAGTCTGTGCTACTCTCTCCGCTCTCTGTGCTGACATCTTCAAACCCGCGCGCCGAGGACCCCAATAGCAATGAGGAGTGGACATAGGATTGCTGCCATCCACAGAGTCCCTGTGAGTAAGAGAGTGAGCCGGCGCTCGACGAGATTGGTCCAATTCTCGGTCATTTCAACCGTGGCGCTGAATTGTCGTACTGGAGCAAACACTGCAACGTGGTGGAGATGGGGTCAGATGGTATGGCGTGTTTTAGGTGTGTTGGAGGTTGGTGGAGCCTGGTTGAAGTGATTCTTTTCAAAGGTTCCAAACTGGGGCGAAAACTCTGTCGATATTTCTACGCTTATAATGGAACGAAGTACTTTGAAATATAGCCGAAAGTTCCAATTCACAAGCTTCAATTCACCAAAATGCCACAAAAGATCGAAGGAACAGGCTAGATTAATCTGATACCTCTAAGACACCAGGCCTTTGGCCATTATTAGGCAAGTTATCACTGTTTCAGGAGCTGATACACATTCTCCACCATTTGCCGCTCATCTTTTCCCCTGAGGTACCCTCCCTCTTCATTCACTTGATCCAAGTCCAAACACCATTCTCAAACGTAGCACGACCTTCTTTAACCTCGAGGTCAAGGACCTCGAGACATTGGGCGACTGTGTAGTCCGGATAAAACTCGCGCCATTTCTTGATGAAGCTCTCCTTGTCGTGCTTCATGCATCGGGTGACGGGATTGAGGCGTAGAGGGTCGGGGTGGCCAGCAGGAAGGCCCTTGGCAGATTTTGGGTTGGGAGGCATGCTTATGTGCGCTTTTCAGGCTCGGATTTCTTTGGAAATGTAGAGGTGCGGTTGTAGTTCGAAGGCTGCGGAAAAGTGTTAGCCAGCACGATGGAGGTGGCAGGGTAGGTCATATGCTTACAGTTCGCAGCTTTGGGTCGAAGTTGCTGATTTGGGTTGTATCGCTCACGCTTTGTTGAGTATTTGGGCAGATGCCAGATGACTCGCCCTCGACACCGGCATATTAAATTGAACTGGGAGCTGCTAAAGCAACAATGCACATACGTGCAAGTCGAACATCTAAGTAAATGCCAACACATTTTTGTGATTGAAGGTCTTTGATTAAAAAGTAGAGAGACCACAAGGTCTAGGTAGCCAAAAGGGTCTTCTCTCCATATGAATCCTGCATTTCTCGCGTGATACTTTCGAAATAGGGGCTCGCTTCGCTTTCCTCTTTCATCAGTTTTGGGTTCCTTAGAACTCGTAAATTTTGATGCAAAAGACATAAGTGCCGCTGCTCCTTGCGCTAGACTTAAACTTCTAAGTTGGAAGATCTCGTGGGGATATTTTGGGTACACCCAAACCTCAACTCGGAATCAATAATGCTGTGTGCTAAGATCATGTGACTAAGAAACCCGACGCAAAGACTTGGAAATATTTGCGGTCCCAAACATGTGCAGAATGTTAGCCATAGATTGCATAATCAAACAAAGATAGATGCTTATCACAAGAGGTTCGGCTTCGCAACAAAAGATAATTTACTCCTTTGCTTGCCCTTCGTTGCCGCAGAAGGAAACAGGTGAACGGTCAATTGCAAACACAAAGCAAACGATATGCAGGGCAGCAGGTCATAATTACCAAGTGGAGACTGTATATCAAGCCAGGTACAACCCATCTCGGGGCTATTTAAAGTAACGATGCTTCCGTTAAACCTATTTCACTCAACCTATTAGAACCATTAATTGCGAACGTCCAAGCGAAAGCAGCTTTCTAGGCAACGATACGAAGCACCGTGTGCTCAAATATTGGTAGGGTAGAAGATCATCAGTTGGTGCTGTTCTGCTAAGAGTCACTAGAAACCCCTGCGACGCCCCAAACGCATATCATGCATTACCATAATCCCAAATTCCCACAGAAGTACCTCGAAATTGATCTACAAACCAAAGTTCTCGACTACTTATTCCGTGCTGTTCAAGAAGGATGCGTGGCTCTCACCCAAAAGCTATAGCCCGCCCTTTCAAATATGCTAGAAGCTCGCTCGACCAAGCCCACCGACATCAAGCCGTACTCGACGATGATTCGGTATCAGCTACAAATACCTCTGGACGAAGGGAATTTGAGTAAAGAGTAAGCCAAAAAAAGACGAGAGAGTATTCTGGACCTTGAAACCGCTCTGAATAGCTTGGAACATGCTTGGGATAGATGGAATCGCCAGTCTCCCTGAGTTACTATTTGCGTAGAAAGCTTGACATATATTGTTTCGGATAGTGTGCGTATTGCAAAGGGATTAGAAGACGTCAAGCTTATGTTACCTATAGCCATGTTAATGGTATACTTAGATGCTATACGGGATCAGTGGAAGTCGGTGGACTCTCCAGGTGCTGCTCGGGTACCTCCTATAGAGCCTCCTGTTGAGAAGATTCAAGAACTAGCAGATTTTGTTGGAGGAAACTAGGGGCCGCCATTTACTGTCCTGTGACCAATAGCTAGATCATTGGTAATTGACTATTAGTTCTGAGCTTTAAAATTTTATCTATTTAAAGTTGTGGATTAATCCGTGTTTTCCAAGATAATAACTAAAAAAGATTTGAATTTAAGAGTCTTCTAGGTTTGTTAAATACATCCAAACTAATTTAAGAAGCCCAAACAAAAAAAGCTCGCCCTATTGCTTGACCTTATAATGTTGTGCATTAAAATGAAGCTTTACTCTACAAATTGAGCAACCTTCGGGATAGTCCGTCAGGCTTGCGAGGTATGATTTGTTTGATAAGCAAATATAGTAGCATTTATTCAGTCCGTCCTCAGTGGCTATTTAACATTCAGATATCCCTTTCATTGGAACTTCAACCAGTTCTGCAGAAGCATAAAGCGCGAATTTCCAATTGATAGCTATCTTCTGATCGCAAAAAGGAAACAACATGTCGGGTAACACTAGTACGTGAGAAAACTCCCTCTGGATGTCAATAATAACTTTAGTTAAGGAGCTTCGAGTCCTTCCAGACCACCGCTTGCAAGCTACACAAACCTTAATATCGACCTACAGAGTCAAAATCTGCGCATAGTAGTTGGCCAAGTTCACCAAGCTTGTGTTGGCTTTATTCAGCAGAAACCCTCCGCCGCATTACCAGATGAGTATTCTGAAACCAACCTCGTCGGCTTCAAATCGCACCTGAACCATATTCGAGAAATACTTAGAACTACGCGGAACGATTTCAATGGCAAAAAGGGAGAAATTGGGAGTGTCTTAGCCCACATGGAAACAGTTTGGGATACCTGGAGCAATCGGTCACCCAAAGTTTCAGTGGAGAATCTGAGCAGGACTGTGCGGGATGGCCTATTTCTTGAAAAGACTTGAGTGACAAAGGGGTGGTCACGTTGCGCCTGAAAGATCTTTCCTTACGTATCGATAGAGTCTTGTATTTCCTGGTGAAGGGAAGGAGGATCTCAAGGTCATGCTTGTAGAGCTTCCCGCAGATGATTACAAAACCGCGGACCTGGCATATTTCTTGAAATGGCTCTAAGGGTGGCTATTTGGGGCCCAGTAATGACATCTTTCATTCGGGATCACGTCTGAATGGAAGTGGGTAGTGGTAGGGTTTTCATACATCACATGAACAGACAGCTTTGGATTTGGACAACGTTGGTGGTTAAATTTCCCTGGAGACAGTAGCTAGAAGCGCATTTCTACGCATATTAAGATGACCAAACCCTGGAGAGCCCATTTGACAACCCGTTTCACCCTTCGCTGTGCAAATTGCTCATCCAATTCACCACTGATATTCCGCACACGTTCCTGCCATTTGCTTCCTAAGCCTCATCACCATCCCACGACGACCTGTACAAGTCCCGGCCCTTGGTCTTGCTTGGTGACACACTCTGCTGAGAGCTCTTGGCTGGCGATGTCTGTGCCTGGCTACGGAAGGAAGGAGGCGGCATCTCATCGCGGAGAGAAAGCTTGCGCACGGCAGGCATGCGGACTGGGGCAGGCGTGAATGGGGCAGGAGCGTATTGTTCGGGATTTGGAACAGCAGCACGGTCGGCAGCAGAGATGTCGATGATGTTTCTCTTGAGATCCATGAGACCCTGATCGGCCCCTATTTTGAAGATATCAGCATCAGTCATGTGCGACGGAGAGGTACGACTTACAGAACTTCTTGATGATCTCCTGATCAACAGTCCACTCCTTGAATGTGACAGGCTCAGACTTGAAGTCTTGGTCCTTGGCAAGAACGGCTCGGACTTTGTCCTGGAAGTTGGCGAGCATGGATCCGTTGATGAGTTGGCCGATCTTGTCATGGCCGCCGGTGATGCGGGGGTGGGTTTTGGCGTACTCGTGGATGGCGAGCCATCTCGAGGTGTAGACCTGAGTGGGAGTGGAGAAGACGCTTTCTTGAGAGATCATGGTGGTGGTTGCTGGTATGGCTTGGATGGAGGAGGTTGTGTTGATGTTTTAGGTGGAGGCAACGAAGGAGACAGGGTTTTCACAAGCGGATGCTTTACGCGAGACTTGCGTTTGTCATATCTCCAGGCGGCTTTGAGGTGATTCAATTCGATTCACTCGTGTGAAAAAAATAGGTCATGTGCTTGGGTCTGCGACGAAGAGCTTTTATCGTCTCATATCTGACCCTGCATAGTGAACCTCATCCTCAAACTTGACTATCTCCGTTGGTGGGATGTTGAGATGCCGTCGAGTTTAAATTCCACTTGACAAGAGAGGCTGCGTGTCCTGCTTTCAAAGGAAAAGGAAGGATTCGTAGAGTCGACCTCTACGAGTTAGCAGCTGCGGGGAAGTTTGCTGAAAAAGGAAAGGAGACTGAAGAGACGGTTTATCAGGGTGTCGGAAGAAACGAAATAAGACATGGTTGGGACACAGGAAGAAAGTCGTAAAGCCCCAGGGCCTTGGGATGGGAAGTTTGCGCCGTTTTTTGACATTGTTGCTGGTAATTTGGGTGTTTGGTGGGTGTTCCTTGGGTTTGGTCAAAGGAGAAGCTTTGATGGGATCATAATTTGTCTTTTCAGCTTTGAACCTGCGTGCGGACGAGCTGGTACAGGTTTCACCTCGAGCTTACGGTGTAATCCCTGTAATCGCTCATGTACAATGTTTTTAATATCAAGATTAACTAATCTTTAGTATTTGAAGCGTTTACCCCTCTAGGAGCCGTTGCCGCAATCCTGAAATTGAATATAATCCTTATAAAGAGACACCAATTTCAAGTAATTCCTATGTAGGCTACGTCTATCAGGACAGCTACTTTAAAGCCGTCTTATATCTTTTTATCTCCTCTTTTTTACCCCTTTCAGCCTGTTCACAAACCATTTCACACGGCACTGATTATCCCATTGAATTGGTGTTCGTTCACCCTGCTCCAAACTAGAGGATTTACAGCAACTAGATTCCCAGGGCCCCACTTCTTACCTGTCCAAGTCGATAATACCTCCAAACTGAGATATTTTCTTATTAGCACCTCCAATCCTCCAACAACAAGCTTGCCAGTGTCGTTCCTTTGGAAGAATTTAAACCATTTCCGCCACTCGCAGACCTATCGTGCTGCACGTTCGTACTCTCGCCTGCAAACCTCAACGAGGATTCACATCAAAAACCCGTCCTGGTAAGCAAGCTGTTTCCAATTCCACTAGAAGTCTACTCACCAGTTACAAGAAACCGCCGCCATGACACCAAGCCGAACACGCGAGGCCTGGCTCCAACGTCCAGGTTACTATCCCGATCCTTCCACCTTGGACGCAGGATATGCGCTTCGAACCAAGAAGTACCACCGGTGCAAGTTATCCGATCATGTGATCATCGTCTACCAAGTTCTTATTCAAGCCGGAATGTTGACGAAGGATCAAGTCGACGTTATGGAGACGGAGCACATTGAACATGCGAGAATTCGCTCAAACCACCTGCATCAAGGCCGACCTGCTCTGGCCCCCGATGGAACTGTCATGGCTTGCAAAGTAGGAACGTCGCAAATACTCCGATTGTTTCCTGGAAACGGCAATGTTGGCTTAACATACCTGCCAGTCGCTTGGACCCCGGAGACTGTTTCGAAATGTCCGGGATACACGCCGTGGTTGGCAGGCTTGACCCGGGAAGGTGGACACAGCGGCCCTTTTCCGAACGAGGCGGATGTCACGGTGATGAACAATTATGTGGAGGTACCTGGACCAGGAGCTGGTAGCAGATCTAAAAAGGTGCAGTTGGCATAAAGTAGACGGAGAGGTCAGCATTGGTGAATATTCTGAGGGAGATGGAAACCCTATTTTGACATATTCGCATTCGTGTTTCTCTGTGGGGAGAATGGTTTGTCTCATTTCGCGGTTATTGGACTATATATTTCAGAAGACACAGTGGGGCCGCCGATAGAGAGATTTCGCGGAGTCGTTATGCTGTCGTGATGCCGAATGAACTCCAATAAAATCAATGCACATACGTTGTCGACTTGTGATCGCGTGGGTGAACCCGAAGCCCCGAATGTGATAATCATACAAGTGCCGAAAGAATACAACTTTGAATCACTGATGTAAGAAAACACGGAAAGAAGAAAGCCGAATACCAAACGAAAGCATTGTTGCCCGGGGACTTCGGCCATGGTTCTCCTATGACATTAAGGCTATTTACAAGGAAAGCTTCTTCAAAATCCACATAGTAGACGTACTGGTAGGCACTCCCTGAAGTGTGGGCAAGTAGTACGTATGAGCGCGCAATCAACCATAAGAAATAAGACATCTGAAGTAAGGCTTCAGCAATAAGAATCAACAAACGCCGGCTCAATCCCATTTGCCACCGTAAGGGCCCTCCCTCCGACCAGCATTTCCATCCCCATAACCGCCACGACCAAGGTGCAGAGTGCAGCACTTGTATATTTAATCTTCAAGCTCCGAAGCGGGCTTGCACCAGCACGGACTGTGGCCTTCAACTGGAGCAATACTGTCGGTCTGGATCGCCGTTTTGGAGTCCCGCTCACTCCTCAAGAAGCTCTCCGGCATCGATCCGAGTTCATCAACGTTGACTACACACCTGTTCTGGCGGAAAACTTAGTGATGTCAGCCCCGGCCACGGCGGTAGCTCAAGGACTCGAGATTCCGTATTACGGTCGCCCAGCTCCAGCGTTGACAACAGCAGACCAAGTACCTGACAACGTTGTTCCTAAACCTTCCAGCAAAGGCATCAGAACTTGCAACATGCTCGCCAGAACAACCCGCCTCCTCCAAATATCAACCTGGCTCCGGCACTTGTATTACCCTCGCTATCTCTATTGCCAGCAAACTCTCGTCCGACTAGAGGGCCCAACATGCAACAATCCAGTATTCTATTCCGCCGCCTCTGAAATTTTACAATCAAGAAGAGCACAACAAACTCGTGAGACAGGCGATCGACCAAGGAGTAGAACGGATGAAAAGGGAGACCCAAGAAACACTCGAAAGAGCGGCTAAGAAGCAAGAGCAAGCCATTTTGACTGCTAAGCAAGAGTCATACAGTGCAGGCTATCAGCATGGCAGGGCAGATACTCTGGAGAAGGTTAGGGAGGTGGGAGGGAGAGAGACGGCCATGCTCGTGGAGGAGGAAGTAGTAGTGAAGCCGTCGGTAAAAATCATGGCCAGGCACCAGCTTAGAAAATAGGCATCTGTGCTCTAGAATAATCTCAGAGAAATTCTGGGAAATTCTTGACCTTCCTACTGTTGAGTTATTCCGCATTGTGGTTTACCTACCGTTGCATCGGTAACACAGCGTAAGGTTGTGATATTCGCTCAGCTCAAGCCCAACTGTCTCCGCGACGTATCTTGAGTCGAATTTAAACCCACGAGATACGGTTTTTCTTCACAATGGAAACAAAATGTGGTGGCTTCGGATGAGAGGACTTTCGAGTGATGTTGAAGTGAAATTAGAATATTATCGACTTGTCCAAATCAGGCTAGACTGTTCGGGCATCACCCCACTCCACCCCGCCATTGTGGTTCTTGTACGTCTTCTGTTTTCTTTCTGTAACTGGTATTTAATTGGGTTCATTGTTCAAATTCGAAGCTTCGTCACGAAAGATTTATCTTCATATGAAACCTTCACAATTTCTAGCTGCGTGACTTCAAGCTCACTAAACAGAAAAGGTCTTGGTGGAAATTCAATACACTTCACATTCCTGGAATTCGCCTAAATATTGTAGTTGTTGCATCACCCGTGCCCTTTTCACTCGTTCCCGCCACTAGCTGCCAAGCATGTGCGTCCTGCATCTTAAACAGCAGACTTTGCAGGAAACAAAGCTACTTTACATCCGTTCAAATTACTAAAAGTAGCCCGTGTCTCCTCCGTCCAAGGCCGATCATCACGACTCTCGATCCTTTCAAATTCCCTCAAAATCGTCGCCATGGTATACGCAACTTCCGCAAACACCAAACGAAACCCTAGACAAATACGGGGGCCACCGCCAAATGGTGTGTACTCCCACATTGGTCTCAAGTCATCCCATCTTTCGGGTCGGAATTCATCAGCGTCATCTCCCCAGTAAGTTTTGTCGCGGAGTGTGCAGCGGAAGTTCATTTCCACGATGTCTCCTTTCCGGATATACAAAGGTGCTGTTCCGTCTTTGCCTCCCCCGCTTGGGAAAACGACTTCGTCCATGCACTCGCGAGAGATCAGCGTTGAGAGGGGTGTGACTCGGTGTGTTTCTCGTATGGTATTCTTGAGATATTGATACGTTTTGAGCAAGTCATAGGTCATAGTTGAATCCTTCGTGGGTAAGATTTCCGCTCTGAGTTTGGACCAAACTTTCGGATTTCGGGAAAGATGGAACAACGCGTTACTGAGAGTGACGGCAGCTCCGTCGTGGGCTGGGGTGAAGACATTTTGCATTTGGAAGCGCAGAGTGAGGCGATCTTGGGTTGCTTTCGCCATCTCGTCCACCAGATGAAATTGGTCTTTTCTACCCTCCAGTCCCGCGGGTTTGTCCTGTGCTCGTCGAGTAAGTGCATCGTCGACGTGTTTGTCTATGAAGCTGTTGACTGTGTCGCAATCTTTCCACCATCTGGGATCGCGGTGCAGAAAACGCAACTTGGGCCCTAGCATTAGGCGGACTGCTGTTCCTCGTTGAGCGTAAAAGTATGCGTCCAAAAACTCTTTGTGCGAATCCGGGGAGCGAAGTGCATCCATCGATTTGCCAAATATAAATTCGCTCGCCGTATCTAGACTCTGTAACGACTCAGTTAGCATGGCAGAGATTGACACGAGGATATTTCTTACCAGGCGCTTAAACAAGGGCATGAGATCTACGGCCGAAGCGTCCTGGGGTATTAGATCCATTAGCCTTCCAACGTGCCTTCCTAGGCCTCGATTCTCCAGGTTGGCGATATGAACGACATCGAACGAAGGTTTGATTAGCTTCCGGCGAGTTGCCCATTTGTCTCCCTCCACGACTGTGATACCATCGCCCCATAAGTGTTCGACGCCCGATCGAAGCTTCTCTACACCGAAGTGATCGAAATAGGTTGCATGGACGTACTTGGTGATTTCGGGATCCATGGTTTTTATAACACGAACGCCCATTCCATTTGTTTCGAACGTCTTGCCGTATTTTTGAAAAAGCCGCTGGGTTAGATCGAGAAACCTTCGTTCCTCAAATGCCTTCTTGTAAGATAGGAATAGATCAAGGCCAAAGACTGGGTCTTTATGGGGATAGTTTGGTATGGCCTGGCAGCCATTTTTGCGCACAACAGATCTGTAGTGCAGCCATGCGCTGAGCCTACGATATAGAACAAATGCTACAAGCGAGTATAAAGTAAAGATGAGCCATGAGGAAGGCAAGTATGAAAACTTCATATTGGAAAGCAGATAATTGGAGTTGTGACCCAGGAAGCCGTTCAGGTTTGGGGAAATAATGAGTTTGGAGGTCCACCAGGTCAAGCTCAAAAGAGGGGTACTGATATCAGACCAACGGGTTCCAACAGTTGGGTTTGTGGCGCAGAAGTGCCTTTGTTGGTACTGATTGTCTCGTTTTGCAAACACTTAGCCTAAATAAAACAATACACACTGAGCCACTGGCCATTTTTGGCTTGAGCAGTACTTTGCCGAGAAAGCCTTCAACGTTTCAGTGGCTAGCAGAGGAAGCGTCTCTAGAGTCGGTGTCAAAATCTGCCTAGTACTCCCATTTCCGCTCAGAAATGAAGTTATTTGTAAGTTTTATATCCTCCGCAAGATTCTCTTTTGCCAAATAAATGTTGAATATTGACGTCTTATCATCTCTGAGTGCGTGCTGCTTGTAAATCAGATCAAGCCGCTCCAAGTCCTCGCGTAGAGCGTGACGCCCACGGGACTTGTTCTCAACACTGCCTCAAGTCGATTTCCCATAATGGCAGGATTTTCACTTGATAGGTATTACATGAAACTGCACGAAACTCCGACGAGCAAGGTTAAGAAGCCAGAAAAGACACCAGGATCGGCAATCTCTCCGCATCTAAACAATGTCTACCCAGCACCGGCGTCAGGAAAGTATAAACGAGCACTTGCGTCCCAAAACCAAACCACAAAAGTAACGCTACGCAAGGAAGGTAACCTATAAAACAGCGGCGCTTGCCAAACAGAAAACGGAGGAAAAGCCACACTGAAACGTTGTCTGAATCTTCCAAACTCCAATGTTATCGAACTACAAATCCCCATTCCAA
>QGMK01000305.1:0-29504 GCA_007825345.1 Lachnellula suecica
ATATTCAAATTAATTATAAATTAAATATTTAATTATAATTATAAAATTGAGACTCTAAAAGGCAAAATCAAAATCAAAATTAAAATCAATGATTATAATTAATTATTAATTAATTTTGATTTTTTTTTTGGTTACACTGCTTGACTAGAAGGCTTGACGAGTCTGAGGCTGAAAAGGTTCTATAAATCTGGCTCCCAGTGCGCCACCAGCAAGCAAAGGGGTATACAACCCAGCAATTTCGCTCTTCCTCGATCTGAACCTTGATCAACTTCAGAGTCGTCCCAGATCATCCTGGTATCTAATCACTTCCAATAGTCACAATATTGAAGCTCAACGCCTCAACCTTCGCTTTGCTGGCATTCGTCCTTTGCCGTAACGCTGCCGCTCAAGGCAGCATCAACCACCCGATCTTCAGTTGCACCGCACCGAACTTCGGAGGCTGCTGTGAGAAATTCCTCACAACAGGCTCAACTTCTGGTGTTGGCTGTAAAATTCTCAACAACAGTGATGTTTTCGATGATTGATGTGAAGGCAGGTGTCAATGCAACCCTCACAGAAGGAGGAAATTATACTTGCAGCGAGAAAAGTTCCGACGTCGGGCTTCCGGCTTGCTGCCACACTATTTATCCTCATGCTGTAAGTGTTTACCTCCTGGATGAATGATAGGAAAATAAGGGTTTGAAAGGGTGTGCTGACTTGTGGATAGGGGCATAGCATTCCGTTGCCCTGTTATGCGGCGTAATGAGTTAGGCTTAGTCAGGAGATCGATTAAGAAGCGACAATGGGAACGTGGTGACACTTGTGCCTACCAAACATTTGTTTCTGAAATCCGTTAGGAGCAGACTTCTGAGAAGTTGTACATCTTTTGTTGCTCGAGATGTGTTAGCAGAAATTGAAAGAATGCATCCCCAAACAAAACATAGCTTTGAACGATGACAGAAACCGCCCACAGCTACCAATCATCGCCCTCCTAATGTGATGATACTATTTTCCTTTACTGTGAATACTTCTCAAATTATATTCGGCCACCGTAAGATCGACCCAGTTTGTACCACCTTTCGGCCGGGGCTCAGCTTCCTCGGCGCTTGTAGGGGCTGATTAGGGGCTGATTTCGTACGCATTACAGTATCACAGTAAGCTGGGGCGTAAATTGTGACACCTAAGTCAGGAAACAGATATAAACTTCCCAGATGCCGCGTGGAACTTCGGAGTTCAAAAAGGTTTCCCCTCCTCTCCTTCCAAATCTTGCAATATGAAGCTCCTATCTACCATACCACTCCTAGCACTCGCCTCAGCCCAAATAATCAGTCCAACATTTGTTTGTATCGAACCAAAAACAAACATCGGAAGATGCTGCCAAACATTCTCATCGTCGGGGGTCGGTGGAAAATGTAAGCCCACTTCACTTCTCAACCCACTTCAACCAGCTCATGAAGTATCAAGGTGTACCGGCCAAAAGTCTTCCAAACGGCATATTCAGCTGTGATGACTCCAGCTCGGATATTGGAGCTCCTGCTTGTTGCTTTGAATCTCCTGCTCAAATTGTAAGTCCTCGTGTGGTTTGATTTACGAGATGGCCACTGAGTGCGGGGCCAGGTGCTGCCTGAGTATGTTTGCCTTGCGGGTCCGCAGTGATTTTTTAGAGTGTTAGATGGAAGGCAGTGATAGGGATGACTTTGTTGGTAAGGAGAACAAATACAAAAATCTTGGCCCTTTACTTGGAATATACACGTCAAAATAAAATCATATCATATGGAAGCAGTATCTCGAAATCGCAATACGGCGAACCATTCAGGTTTCGATCTTCATTTCAGATTATTTTTCGTTCTGTACTTCCCTGTGAAAAGAATGTACTCCTAGGTCTGGCGTCGTCTTTTCGATCGTGTAGCTGGGTGTTTGCATTCACCAGGGCGCCTGCAGCATTCAGGGGTACTCGCTTAAAATTATACGGATCCCAGTGTAATGTGCATTCTTTGAACATTTGGAAAGAAAATCTTGTTGAGCAAGCTTCTTCTTTGAGGGATATTGAAGCTGATGGGCTTCCGTGAGAATTTCACTCATGCGCTCAAGTTTTCGCAGCAAAAAGTGACCTTCTGGCCTGGAGAGGAGTACCTGTTTACCACAATTCTTTTTTCCACCTGGTTGCTTTACATTGTCGTATATTCTTGCAAGATCTCGTTGAGCTTCTTCACACGTCGCTTCCTCGAAACAGAGTTTGTTGGGCGCTTTCACTGGCTCCTTTCTTGTGAGCAGTCGCTCCTGCCTTGTAATTTTTGTGCACCCCCATCAAACATCGATCACCTGTCTATGACTTCTCCCTTCGAAACCCATTCGCAATCCGCATCATCACGACATACTCGAAGCATCAATTGCCCCCAACAACGCACCATTAAACGATATATCGAACAAAGCATAAATATATCAACTAGACACACACCCTTCAGACATGAATTTGCTTCGCCGAATTACTAAACGGGGCAAACGGGGCAAACGGGGCAAACGGGGCAAACGCGGGCGTCAACAAACACCCCCCAAAAGATCCCGCTCCGCATCTCCCGTAAAGCGTGGAGCATTCGAGACAGGAGCCCCCTCTAGTTCTCCAGCCATACGATCTTCTCCGGCCCAACAGCCGACAGCGGACGTCACAGGCGCAGACCTCGATAGGCTCTTCCCAGAACGCGACTCCCGCTACGACAACTTCCGTCTCTCTATGCCCGCCTCGGACGCCAACGAAGACACCGTTCACAAATGGCTGAGGGGCTGGTTTGCGGTTATCAATTGTTTCTATTTCGAAGGGGGACTGGATGCATACCTGGGCCGGGTTCATATTCGTGGCTCCCAGTTGCATGAGGTAGAAAGGGACGCCTATGAGACGGAAGTGGAGAGACATCTTTGGGATTGTTGTCGGTATGTTGTGAATGTAGCAACACGACCTCAAACTTCCCCAAGTCCCGCCCCAAACCCACACGATGTATATGTTGATGGGGTTGAGGCTAACCGATTGTAAATAGGGCTGACCATTACCACGGAAAGTTGACTCGACCATCCGAGGTGGAAGAATTGAAAAAGATTTGTAGTCATATTCGCCAGGCGAGGATGGTGAGTGAGATCAAAAGCGGTTTGAGGGACATGGATGGGCATTTGAAGGAGAAAAGGAGCGGAACTGAGAGCTTCAGGAGAGCACTCAAGAACTTCATGGGAAGCTTGCGAATCAAGGGACAGCGCAAAGAACCAAGCTCTGAAGTGACCGACTGGCTTGCAAATCAAGAGATCGACTACAGAGACGAGTACAGAGACGACTATAGAGGCTTCGCTGTAGAGACTATTGAGGTAAATGCAGGCTGATGTTCTGGGACAAGAGATTGGCGAAGGAAGAAGAGAGAAACTTCCAGATAACAAACCGGCACAAATACAAGATGGGGCGGAGGGGTTTATCGACTTTTGGGCTGTCATTCAATTATCATGAGCGTTACTTGACATACCAGATTAGATCCACATCACCGTCCTTTGCGTGCTAGAAGTGAGATACTGCAAGAGCAGAGGCATGCCATGACCGGGTGATGAGCTTGTGGTAACTAATGGTTCATACTTGAACTCTTAATGGGGCAATAATGTTGGGCGTGGTAGTGACATAATGATGCTTGTTCCGTTATGTAAAGCGATGGGAAACAAACCCCTGAGTATCACAAGAGATATACGCCTGTCTCAACGATAATAAGATTAGATTTAAGTACTTACGGTACTCGAATTTGCGATTTGTCTACTAAGCCGCCGCTAACCACCACAAATAGGAAAACCACGAAAGAGATATCCGGCCTCGATATTTTATGGCCGGCACCATAACTCCAGAATTGACGGTACACACACCAGAGAGGTCTTAGGCATGGCTGTTCTTGACATTTTTACATCTTTCTGTGGTTAAATATTTGATTTCAAGGGCTGTACTGATGGCAGATTGAGGGCAGGGGTAAGACTTGGACGAACCGCACGTCAAGCGTTGGTGTGAGGCTTGAATGGATTGCCGGAACGACTTGAAGACGTTTGCAGACAAGAGAAACTAGGTACGTGGTAACTTGTAATGATAAGGCAGAGAAATCGCAGGAATCTCGTGCCGCCTTGCCTTAGAAAGCAGCGCCGTTCTCGCTTCGCACCTTCCCCCTTTATGCTGGCGGAATACACCGCGCGTATTTTTCGATCTACCATCTTCACCTTTTGCCTCTTAACAGCAACGTAATATCACTGCCAATACCATTAATACCATCATTCGCCCCCATATTTCTTGTATTGCATTGATAAACTCTCCATAGCGAACGGCAAGATGTCCGCTGGCGGCCAAGGCTTGGGCCGGTCTTGGAACAACAAAAGCCTCGATGGTCATCAAGAACCCAATGTTCATCCCCAGGGCCGCGAGCATAACAATCCGTACCCAGCTCGTCACACTTCCGGCATTGAGGTACCTTACAATAAGCCAAGCAAAGTTCCTCCGCCACAGAACGCGCTTGGCCAGGCTTCTTCGTCCTATGCAGGAAAGGAGCCAATGGCATTTACTCCCAGTCGCAATGCAGAACACACCCTTCTACCCTCAAACACGTTTGCACGCTATGCGAATCGCCATCGCTACCCTTCCAAATTAAACGGCACACATACAGCATTTATGCCCCCTGGTAATGAAGAACACGACCGAGCTACATTTGAATACCTTCTATGGACGAATAGTTTCGTCGCCGACCCAGCTCGGCGACTTCCACCTCTTCCTACTTCTCCCTGGGCACCAGCCAACACGATACTACGAGCCCTGGACTTTTTGGAGAGGCACCTACAACGATTGAAGGAATTAGAAGATTGGCTAGACCGCGAACTTCGAACACGGGAACCTTCTGAAACCTCTGCCATTGTGCAGTTTCAAAAAATAGCTGCAGCTGCTCAAAATTTCCCGGGGAACACCGCCCGACAACTCATGGAAGAGTTAAGGCAACTACGATACCAATTACAGGGAATCAGGTTAAAAAATCTTATGGCACGGGAGTCTGTGCATACCTTGAGCTCTTTCCTGTGCTTTGCCATCGAGCTACAACAACTCACAGAGGCACTGGCGGACTCGCAGCTAGGCAGAGGGCCTCATGAGGTGAGCAATGAGCGTTTTGCAGACCCAAAATTAGCACGAATTGCGGCGGGTCTCTTCAGGTAAATTGACCTCCTCTATTCCAAAAAGCCCCATCTAACTTCCACAGCACCGTACCTGTTACGGGCGAATGCACGTCCACCAGACTACCACCGGGCAAATGCACCTTGGATGAAGAGGAGATTCCTAGAATTGAGCCCGCCCTGCTGTTACGACAGACAGGTATCCCTTCACCTTCTCAATCTAGCGGCTCCAGTCCACGTAAGGGCGGCGCAGGAGATTTTTCAATAGATGTCCTTACGCCGCCTCAGTCGGGCGACCCCAGCCCACGTAAGGACAGCGCGGGGGATATCGAGATGAATCTAGGCTCACCTCTAAGTCCCCTTCCGTATGGTGATTTCCTCCTGTGCAAAAGCCCTTTCTAATTTTGGCAGCGACTCACAGCTGAGCAAAAACGACAGGCTTCGAGCTGGCCAGTCAGTTCTTGCACCTTGTCCCGCCACCGCGACAAATCAGAGGAAGCGTGCTTCCGAGTGTCCAGACAGAACCCAGCCAGGTTCCGATGAAAGACCAAAGGAGAAGCGAGTATGCCGAAAGATTGGTGGTTCCGACGATGACTGGATTCATGTTAACGGCGTGTCTGGAGAAAACGATCAGATTAAGCGCGAAGGGAACTGGAATAACAGAACATCAAAGCTTGGCAGCGTCCGAACGGCCGAAAAATCGCCCCGCTCGGCGATGGAATAGATGTATACACTTGCATTGTTTGATGGCCACAAGAAGGGGCGTGTGAAATGGAATTCAGACCGGACATCCCTTTACATTGCGAAGAGAATAAAGTAACCTTCACTCGCTATGACAATTGTTCAAACGAGGAAACAAGGCCGTTGTATTGTCCCTTGTATAAAAATCCTCCAGCAAAATTCTGCCAGTGTAAGTGCACGCACCTCGTCTAACACTCAACCCTCGGCGCAACTTTGTTTCAGCCTTCCAAGCCCACTATGATCGAAATTTGCTTTCCCCAGCCTTCATCATCTGCTCGTAGCATCCTCCGTTTGAAGTCTGACCTCAACCGCATCCCCACTCCTCCGTTGCCCAAATTTATCAAGATACCAATCCTCCTTATACCCAGGCGCGGGGCCCCCATTCAAAAACTCAGCCTTGATCCGTTCCTCATCCCATGCCATGCGTCGGTGCTCCATTTCTGTTTCGTCCCGCCTATTCCTCAGTTCCTTGATTGAAGACCGCTTCGCGCGCCACCTGCGTACGGGATTCAGCGTCAGCGGGCAACGACATGGGCATGGCGTGCGTTTCTTGGGGAGTAAAAGAGTTGGACGTCCCTGGTAGGGGATTTTGGGAAGATGGTAGACTACCGACGGAGACGGAGAGGAGGGGAAGGGGGATGGTGGACAACGTGGTGGTGTGGGCATAGAGGGTTGATCTTGCTTTGTACAACCCTTTGAATGAGTGATAGGGCCCTAAGAAGCACTGCTAAACCTAACAGACAGGAAGAGCGGTGTATACTATTATACCCATCTCTTTTATCCCGCAATTTTTAGTGAGCAAACTTGCCCGACTCATAATTGGCGTCACGACAAGAAAGTTCCCGGTTATTTATCTTGAGCAAAACAAAACCAGGCGAGGCGGATTCATAAAGGACAAAGTAGAGTGTACTTACTTGTCTAGAACCATGGCGAATAGATAAAGCTGCTTGGCAGCCTTTCAATGCAACGCTTGTGTTGGGGATACCAGAAATGAGTCTCGATTCTAGACTTCTGACGGAGCCGGAATTTTGCGGGGGAGACCTGCCTGGAACCAGACCTCAAGTTCAAACTTTTGGCGTTTAAATATTCTGCGGGGAGAGCTGGCTAGAACCAGCCAAGGTCGAAACAACGGTACACAGAGCGGATTGTGATGAAACCCTGGGGGAATTTGGGGAAATAGCCTGGGCTACAGGTGTCTATTATATCATCTGCGCTCGTGCTCAAATGCAAATAAACGTCACAAAAAGGAGCTAGGGAAGGCTCCCGCAACATCCGGCAGAGGCTTGCTATGGCCGGCACTGAGATGGATTTGCGCTACTGAGAGCTCTATCCGCCAATGAAATACAGCGTAGAATGATGGCTGTTGTCTCGACTTGAGGATCGACATCTAACGTTTGTCAGAATGCCGAGGATCGGAGATATTTTGGAATTCGAAACAAATTTTTTAATAATCATGCATATAGACAAAGGGAAGAATGTGTATGCATGAAAAGTCCTTTTCATAATGGGTAAAGCAACGGCAACGTGTCATTCATCTCGAATCTCGAATGAAGGAACTTTCCTGTGTGTTGTGAAGGGCTGATCGGGAATGAGGAGCCTCGGGTTTGGGGAAGCGGAGAAATGGGATGGATGACGGCACTTGGGATCTTGGGAACTTCGGGACTTGATGAAGTGAATGAGGTCAAGTTGATGGGAAATATTCCGACATGGTGCACGTGACTCGTCAAATCCCAGTCCCGTCGCGTCTCCCAACGCGAAACTCGAAAACACCACCAAGGAGCTGCATAATCCCTGACACAGCACCATGACACCCACGCCACCTTCTTACGCTGCACACCCGACGCACTCAAGCATACGCCTCAGTCGAAACCGCAGACCGCGAAATGCCAATCCCTACGACTCCTCTCATCATGCCGCCTCACAAATGCAAGAGCAAATGCCAGTTACCCCTCTTGTGGACGAAGGCGCCGACGAGCTGGAGGACGACGATGTTGATATAAGCGACGACGACGAGGAGGATGATGAAGATATAGAACATGGCGACGTTGAAGATTTTGAAGGCCAGGTCCACGACGTGGAGGATGAGGACGATGATGAGGAAGGAGGCATCGAAGAAGGTTCGTCCCATCTTAGTTTTGCCCTTCTCCCTTTCACTCCGGGTCCCCATCACAACCTACATCATGGATTCTACATATACATACCCATCCATATCCATATCCCCAATCCCCGGCGATGCCTCCTTTATCTGAATTTCGCCTTGTCGCTGGAGAGCCCCAATTTCCCCCAGACCGCAGACCAGCAGGCTGGCAAAGGCCCTTGCTTCCCATCTGGTCTGCGCTCGAGCCGGAAAACAGGTCGACATGGTTCGAAAGCGTACGCCGACTTTATGCTGACTGCACTATACAAAAACCAGTTCCCATGGAAATCGACGTTCCTTTCAACCCAGCCGCGCTGGGGCTCAAAGAAATTGGAAACCTAGCCAGCTGGACCGTCAGCAGTTGCAAACCCGGCTGTGGCGTGGAAGCACTGCGAGACGACGATACACATCTGTTTTGGCAGTGAGTCTTTTGTCCGGGTCTGCAGTGGTATGCTAATGGCAGAACTTCAGATCCGACGGCCCGCAACCGCATCATCTCAACATTCATTTCTCCCGACTCGTCTCTATCCTCTCAATTCGCATCTACCTCGATTTCCAAGCCGACGAATCCTACACCCCTACAAAAATCACTCTGCTCGCAGGTACAGGCTACCACGACCTGATATCCTTCTCCGAACTCTCATTCGAAAAGCCCCAAGGCTGGATCGACGTACCATTACACCACGTCGGAGGTGGCGAGGATGGGAAGACGTTGAGGGCATTTTTGGTGCAAGTCAAGATTGTCGAGAACCACCAAAACGGAAAAGATACACATGTGCGGGGTTTGAAAGTGTATGCTCGCGATGAGCGGGCAAGAGGTAGCTTGGGAATATTACCGGAAAGCGAAGGGAGGAGGAGCAAGGCTATTGTTGTGTCTGAAGAAGGAGAATTACCAAGCACGGATAGAGTATGGCTGATAGAACCGGACTGGATGGGGGATCCTGAATTACGGTGATAGTGTTTATGGGCTGGATATGGTGTTAGGAGTCAAGATACCCATGTGGAGTTAACAGTGGACTTTTACCCTTCCCCACCGCGTTCAATTATTGGTCCTTCCCCTCCACATATCGCCCCCTCCCCCATACATCCCACCCCCTCGCCAGCACAAGACTCAACCCACAAATCCCCTCAAACAGAGCAACATTTCTCCACACCCCACCCCGCGGCCAAAACACAATCACAGCAGCCATTCTTCCCACAACAGACATCCACATGATTGGTATATCGCGTCTGTATGCTGCATTTAAGTAAAACACCCTAATCACATCAGCCCAGCTCTGTTGGATCAATCCAGAAAACATACCCAAGGCTCACGCTTCCCAACGCAATGGCATCAACAGCCGGAGCAGAGCTGATCTCCATTATCTGCGCATTCCTGACAGCGATGGAGGGGAAGATGAGGCCGGGTACGCCGTTCAGGATGCCAATTATGCCGTGGAGGCCGAGGATCAGGCTGGTGAGGGGTGGCATTTTGTTTGGAGTGAGGAGACTTTGCGGAGAGCGGTGTTATTTATAGATGAGAGGGGTGAGGATTGATTAATAAGGTATTGGAGTATCCTATCTAAGATTACGAGGATTACTGTACTACAGCGCACTCAGCTCCTTGTTTTAATATATTTAATTTTCTTATCTATCATCATATCTAAGTAAAGTTCCGAGACCTTTGTCGCCTTTCCATATAGATTTTCAAATTCAGCATCTATTCATGCTACACGGCCAGATATTTGGCGCTAAGGCTTCTGGAAGGTTTATGGAAAGCTTCTTTAGACCTCCTCCTACCTTGGCCTCCCTTCTTCGGTGTCTTCCAACCAAGATATCCTGTCAATCGGATGAATAGCCTCAGATGTTCCATAGCTTATTTGACTTTGGTCCACGATCCGCGCTGTTGGGTAAGCCCGGCTCAAAATTTGGTGTTTCTTTTTATTTCCTATCACGCTCCGCTAATCAAGTGACCACGTTGGCACGAACCATGGCGGATACTCCTCCCACTCTCATCGTCGAATTTCAAGCTTTTTGGAGCTAAGTTCAGCCTTTTGCAGCTGACGTACTCAATCTAAAGAGCACCGGGACTTTCCTAAATACTTGATTTGCTGAACATGTGCACTTTGATCGGTGGCAGCCGCAAAGCTAGCCTCTAGATTACACTAGGGTTCCAGCAAATTCAATATAAACCTCCGATTCTTGAATCTGAATTGGTCACTTGGTCGTTACAATGGTAAAATTTATATCTTCCCTGGCAGCAGCCTTCGAATTCATCATCGCCGTCACTTCTGCTGAAAGACCTGGAGCTGCCTCATTTGCCGTTCCCTCGGCCTTCCCCACCTCAGTGTTCTCCAGCTACTACGTTCAGGCAGCCCCAACCTCGGAGCCTCAACCAGCACTTCATGATCCAATTCTCAACATCACATTTCCTGTCAATCTGACAAATCCAAAGACAATCCCTTTAGTCAATACCGACCCCGTCTACTTCCCCCAGGCCATTGCAAACTTGACAAATGCCACCGCGGAAGCCGTCGTGCAGGCCGCAATCGCGGAAATCAAAGGAATCATCTCAGACCAAGGCGGTCTCTCAAGTAATTGCTCGAAATGCCTTGCAGCTCTGAGCGTTGGGCAGCTGGTAGCAAAAATAGCACCAACACACGTGCCTGCAGCGATGGTCGCCCTGTGCCAATCCACTGGCTTCGCAACAAACTCTTCCTGCACAACTTCCTATGCTACAGGAAACTTCGGTGCCATCTGGACCCAAGTCCTCGCTTTGGCTGATGTCACGGGTCTAGATGGACAGTATATTTGCAACTCGCTGAGTAGCACGTTTTGTCCCGCACCGGCTCTTGTTCCTCTGAACACCACTGGGCTGTTCCCGAAGCCGAAACCAGCGAACGCGACCACGCCGAAAGCAAGCGGAAAGCGAGTCAAGGTTCTTCATTTGTCCGACTTTCATCTGGATGCGCGGTACCAAGTTGCCTCTGAAGCGAATTGCTCATCTAGTCTCTGCTGCAGATATTCGGCCGCTTCCACATCCCAAGCAATCTTTCCCGCGCCGCTATATGGAGCTTACAAGTGAGTCTTCCACGATTTCCAGCTTCGAGTCTTGATTTTGACGGAGAAGTACAGATGTGATACGCCATATTATCTTGGACTCGCCGCCCTGCAGTCCATTGGATCCATGACAGGCACTGGAAGCATCCAATCCAACGCTTCATGGACAATATACACTGGAGACCTTGTTTCCCACGACCCAGAAAACGAAATGTCACGAGAGTATGTCGAATACACCGAGACTTCCGTCTACGGGATGTTCAAATCGTATCTCAAGGGTCCCTTATTTCCCGTCCTAGGAAATCACGACACCAGCCCTGAGAACATCGATAGCCCTCACAGTTTACCTGGACCCCTCGGAAAGCAGTTTAGCTGGAACTATGATCACGTGTCTGCACTCTGGCAACACAATGGCTGGCTCAGCTCATCAGAAGCGAAACAAGCTGCCACCCACTACGGTGCCTATTCCGTGAAGAACCACTTTGGCCTCCGGATCATCACACTGAACACAGACTTTTGGTACAGGAACAACTACCTGAATTTCATCAATACCACAAACCCCGACAACTCAGGAATCCTCGGCTTCGTGATCAAAGAGCTACAGGCAGCGGAGGGTGCAGGAGAAAGAGTCTGGATCATCGGACACGTCCTCAGCGGCTGGGATGGTTCCAATCCCCTCCTCGGCCCTACGAATCTGTTCTACCAAATCATAGACCGGTACTCCCCTCACGTCATCGCAAACACGTTTTGGGGACATACCCACGAGGACCAAGTCATGATCTACTATGCCAACAACGGAACCGTGCAGAACGCAAGCACCGCGTTGACATCCGGCTGGATTGGGCCGAGCGTGACACCGCTCACGAACCTCAACTCCGGCTTCAGAATGTACGAGGTCGACACTGGGACTTTCGATATTTATGAGGCGTATACCTTCTACTCAGACGTTGACTCCTACTCCGCTCTGGAATCCACTGGACCGACATTCAACTTCGAATACTCAACGCGAGACGCATACGGTGATGCGATAAACTGGCCCCAGGACGCGCCCCTAAACGCGACTTTCTGGCATAACGTGACGGTGGCGATGGAGTCGAACCGGAGTCTTGTCTCTCAGTTCAACACCTACCAGGGTAAAATGAGCTTAAGGAGCCCGAATTGCACAAGTGATGCGTGTGCAGCTGCCAAGATTTGCTACATTAGATCGGGGAGTGCGGCGCTTGGACGGGCGTGTCCGCAGGGGTTTGCGAGCGTGCAAAGTCCGTACACAGGGAAGAACTTTTAGACTTGTTTACTGGACTAGTGTATTAAGGTCAAGCTGTCTCCTTTTCCTGATTTGTGATAACCTTGAATTTTCCTCTTGAGGGTATATCCACGAAACTGATTTAGAAGAAGATGAATGAGCTGGATTTTCTATACATTTTGCTCTGTCTATATTTTGCTCAAAAGGTGAAACGTTGATCAAAAATTGATCTTGAATCGCTGGTTCGTCCTTATCGATTCACCATATCTCCAGAACATCACCGGAATAGGAATCATTGCCATTGCAATGAAAGCAAGCAGCGAATTCCCCCACCCTAACCCAAGCTTTTCGTACAGTGGCGGTCCAGCCAGTGGCAAGAAACAACCAAACAGGGATCGCAGAATAGTGTTTGCAGCAAGCGCCGATGCCGAGTGTATAGTGAAGGCATCAATGAGATACGTCGAAATAGGCATCTAACAACCAAAAATTAGCAATTGAAATAAGAGGGAGATACCGAACAACTCACGAAAGAGCCAATCAGCCCGGTCCCAACAAGCCCCGTCCCAATAATCGGCACGATCCAAAACACACCATACTTTGCCGTCCACCCGTACAGCAACAATCCAGCCGGCACGAAAAAACTCGCCGGAATCATCGGCGGGAACCGAAACTCGGGCTTCATGACCCCGCCATTCTTCGCAGAAAGTGTCTTGATAAGCTTATCGCTCCCGATTCCAAAAGCAATCAGCCCTGCAAACATCCCGATACCTAATCCCAGGTACGCCAGTCCAGAGGTTCCCTGTGAGAAACCGTATGTGTCGATGAAGACGTCCGTGATAGTTGTGAACAGCAGGTACAAGATACCATACACGAAGGCCATATATGTCGAGAGCAGAAGAACGATAGGCGAAAGAAACATCTTGATGGGACGGAAGATGGTGCGTTTGAACAGCTCTCGTGGTGGGAGGTCTAAGGTCAGAGCTGATCTCAGATTCGGATTCCCGGTACTCTTTCGTAACCGAGCTGCTTTTTGCTCAAGGAGTGCCACAGGATACGTCTCTTTCAGGAATATGAACATCATGATTGTCAGTATGCCGGCCTATAGTCATCAGTGATCGTGTCGTCAAGCATGGGATCAACATCCTGGGCACCCACCAGAATTAGAATCAGCCAAAATACCCATCTCCACCCCGCAGACTCCGCAAGGAACCCACCAGCCACAGGCCCAATGACAGGGCCAAGTAATGGGCCCATGGACCAAATTGCAATCGCCTTCCCCCGCTCCTCAACAGAGAACATATCCCCAAAGGATCCACCTCCAATGGTGATAGGTGTTGAGCCTGCCGCGCCAGCGAAAAACCGGAACGCAATCAGCATGTTGAGGTTACTGCTAACAGCACACGCCATCGTGAAAATACAGAATAAAACATTCGAGGCATGATACAAAGGCACGCGCCCATACATTTCCGACAACGGCGCAACCAGCAAAGGCCCAAGTGCGTATCCCAGAATGTAGATGGAAACCGTCAGCGACGCGAGGAGAGTGCTGCTTGAGTGGAATTCGATGAGGACGTCTTCCACACCCGGTGCGAACATAGACGAGGCAAGAGGACTGTTCTTGTGAGAAAGGAAGTGAGTTTCCTGCCGAGGGACTTACGTGATAAAGGTCATCGCTGCCAGAAGTCCGCCATTTGCCCACTTCTTCTTGCCGGTCCAGTTGACGGGCTTCTCGGGGTCGTCTTCTCCATCCCAGTCAACCACATTCGGATCCTTCTCTTTGTTGTCCGAGGTATGTATTGATGTGTCCTGCTGTTGCTTTTCAACATCTGTGGCGGAGGCCGAATTCTGCCGTGTCGTATCGCTGCTCATGCTGTCGGTATGAAAATATATTCTTTAGGTTGAAAGAGTCGATCGGAGTTGCTGTTCGCCCGGGGCTAGAGAAATCCCAAGGGGCTTCTGGTACGAAATTAGGTGAAGGACTCTGGAGAATTCGAAAGGAAAGAGCAGAGCGCTTTGGCAATGAAGAAAAAGCAATGAAGAGAAAACCAAACAATGGGGAGTCTAATTATTATTTGAGATACCGACAGGTACCTACACTTACTTATATATTCTCGGTATTTATGCAAATGAACGTGTTTCCGTTCCGAACGGTTAGTTCCCCTCCACCCCTTTAAGTTCCCTCGCTAAGTCTAGGAAAAAGCTTCTATTGGATGCTCCACGCCAAAGCGGTACGAGATTTTCGTATCAATCACTCATTGGCTGAGACCCGTAATTTCTACACAAGCCTTTTCTCAGCCGCTTAGCCGAAGTCAACGCCGAGACCACTTGTTCTAGCAAACAGTGTTTCCAATATTTAGAACCGCAACGGCTGTATTCCATACGAAAATCTCGCATCTGATTGAATCACGTGGAGGACCTTACTGCAACGCTTGACCCCTGTATACGGTAAAGGGGCCTAGCGCGAAACGCCCCTCCACGTGCCTCGCCTCATTCAGCATATTCCTTTGCCTCATGGTATGGACGCACAAGTGCCCACCACGAATAAAACGGGAATGCGCCCTTTATTACGTCGAAAACACCTGAAATCCCGCAACGGCTGTGAGCAATGCAAAAAGAGGCGGGTCAAATGCGACGAAACTTCCTCCACCGGCGCGTGTGGTCCCTGTCGGAAACGTCGCATATCATGTTCTTTCACACCCCCAGAACGTCCTATACCTCCCCCGGTAACGGCTCCTACCAAGACGGCAGCTGATATACTCGATCTCGAGCTCATTTACCACTTTACGTCCGTCACAGGACGGAGCCTTACGGACCGCCCGCGAATTTCGGAGTGTTTCGCCACTTCACTTGTTGAGGTCGGGCTACAGTATGACTTTCTCCTTCACGCCATACTGGCCCTATCTGCCTTCCACAGAGTCTATCGATATCAACAGCAAGATTCTCCTCAGTCTGCATCTGTGGATCGATATATTCTTGCCGCACACATGCATCATGCGACCGCTCTTCGCAGCTTCTCCCAGCACATTTCAACAATCAACGCGGATAACTGCCACGCGCTTCTCGGATGCGCTTGTCTGCTTTTCATGGCATCGATGGCTCGACCACGAGGAGGGCCGGATGATGTAGATCTCATATCCAGCCTCTCTGAGTGGATGGTTGTCATTCGAGGCGTGCCAGCTATCATAAACGATGCTGAAATTGCCAGATCGTTACATATTGGACCCCTTGCTGGGCTTTTCTACCCAAGCCCCGGAGCGTTAGCTCCCGAACGCGAGTTAGATGACGGCTTCAGCTGGACGACAAGTGCAGACCTGAAGCTCCGCGAGCTGTCTGATGCCATTCGCGCAGCCGCAGATGAAGACACCAATGCCGCGTGCCAAGGCCCCCTTCAGAGTCTTCGCATTGCTTTCACCCAACTTGCCAAACTTGACGACGCCAAGATTGCCTTTCAATGGCCAGTGGCTCTCAGTCGTGACTATATGACGCTCCTGGATGAGAAGAAGTCCGAAGCGCTGCTTATACTGGCTTATTACTGTGTTCTACTGCATCCTCTTACCGACCGTTGGTATATAAAAGGCTGGCCACAACACACCATAGGATGTATCCGGGTTATGCTGGCGGAGAAATGGCTGGTCTGGTTAGATTGGCCTACGGAGCACATTCGCACTGTGGATGCGATCTGAAGGACAGCGTCACCGAGTTTCAAAAATATTTCAGATTTCGATAGCAAGATTTGATCCATTTCGTGCACGCAATCTTAACAATTCGTCGAACCCCGCTCCCTTGCTACCCCGCTTGGTCACGTGAACAAAATAAGGATTACCCCCTTCGATTCCGCTGGACGAATTGGTTACCGGATGGAGGCTCAGGAATTCTACTCTGATTCGCCGATTTATCTTGAATTGAGTTTCTCGTGGCATGGACGCAAAGCATTGAGCTTACGCAGTGTACGCTAGTTTCTGACTTGAAGCCCCTGCTTTCTGACGTGGAAACAGGATCTGCAATGAAGAACTAGCTCCGAATGTTGATAGCTTCGCACTTTAAAAGTCGTGTTATGGGACAACTACTTCTCCGTGTACTTGCCAGAAGGAGCAACTTCGTCCCGAGAATATCAACGAAAAGCTTGGATTGGCTGAGCCAAAGATTAGTGGGTAGTAAACTCGGCCAGTCTTCAACTATATATATCCGTATTTCTGTACCTGCTAGGAGATCAATCCTCCTTATTCCTCGTCATCCAACTATTTTCCCCACCAAATATCTTCACTCATGGCTCAAATTTTCACCATATTCGGCGCCACGGGCACTCAAGGGGGATCTATTATGGAAGCCGTGCTAAAGAGCCCGACTTTGTCCCAAAAGTACAAACTTCGAGGCGTTACTCGTGATGCGAGCAAGATTCCTTCGAAGGCTTTGGGAGAGGGGGGAGTTGAAATGGTGGAGGTAAGTTGCCCAGGATTTGCAGAGAAATATATCTTTGACCGTCATCTAGGCTGACTTGAACGACCCCGACTCGGTGATTAAGGCAGCTCAGGGCTCCGCTCTGATCTTTGGCGTAACTGATTGTGCGTATATCTCGTTCCGTACCTGCTATGTCCTACACATATCCCATTACTTACGCCATCGTTGTCTCAGTTCATGCTTCTGGCTCTGCGTCCGTCGAAGCTGCCCAAGGAAGAGCGATTGCCGACGCAGCTAGCAAAGCGAATGCTTTCCTAATCTGGTCCACACTCCCCAGCATCGTGGAAATCAGTGGCGGAATACTGACAAAGGCCGCCTTGTACGAAGGGAAAGCTTCCGTTGACAAGTATATAAAAAGCTTGGGGATACCCTCCGTGTCGTTTGTCCCGGCATCATACATGGATCTCTTCAAATCTTCTGCCTTCTGGGGGCCAACAAAGGCAAGCTTGTGTTTCTAGATCCGGTCGATGTTTTAATCTGACGAGTCCACTTCTATCAAAGGTCGAAGGCGCGAATAAATATCGTATGGCCTTTCCTTTTCATCCAACAAATACACTTGTACCACTCCTATCCGCCTCCCATGATGTTGGCAACTTTCTCGTTCCCGTCCTTGAATCTCCCTCTTCCTTCGCTGGTACCCGAGTCGTTGCAGCAACCAAATACTACACAATGACCGAAGTTACCAAAGCATTCACGTCTGTAACAGGTGTCGAAGTTGAATATCAAGAGCTTGATGATGATGAGTACTGGAGTGATAAGGGTGCAATGAAGCAGAATAGTTCGTTGACTACGTTCTTTCGAGACTACGACGCATTGGGAATTGGAGCGAGGGAGGACCTAGAGGAATGGTTGAAGGTAAGCCATTGTTTCACTTTTCTTGCCGTGATTGCAGCTGACTTCAGATAGCTTATGCACGAAAAGCCAGATACACTGGAGAATTGGTTGAAACGTAGCGGACCATGGTTTCAGGACTAGGTATTCGAAAGATACTGGAGGCGAAACTCCATGAATATTTCAGGCAGCTTCCGGGTTTGCTTCTTGAATTTCATGCCTCACTTTTCAACATCGCTTGCTAAATACTGGTTGAGAATATAAGATTTGCACGAGCCTCATCTCCCACCGTGTCCCACGCACTTGATCTCGGTGGCGAGAAAAGCTGGTCTTTAGAATCTCTATAAACAACGCCAGGAGCAAGACCCGAAAATACGCAACTTCTCCTCTCAGACCTAATGACTTCGTTGCAGTGGCCTTTATGGCAGCCAGCACAGTGTGCTCAAAATCCAAGCTCTTTGTCTACTTTATTTATAAGTTCAGCTCCTTCACTGATTTGCTGCAGATTGGACTCCAAAATCTCCAACACTTTTTGCCCACGGTTTATTGATTGAAAGCTAACGTGTGGAGTAATCACTACGTTCGGAGCTTTCCACAGTCGGTGACCTCTGGGCAGTGGCTCGGGATCCGTAATGTCTAACGCAGCGCCTCGAACCGTTCCATTATCGAGTGCTTCAATCAGGTCCGTTGTATTAACAATCGGCCCTCTCCCAATGTTAGAAATGAATGTTTTCTTCTTTGACAGAATCTGAAACCGCTCTCTTGCAATCATATTCTTTGTCCGGCTTGTCAATGGCAAGGAGATGACTAGGATATCAAGACCCTTCCCTAGAAATTCGTTGAGGCTCTCTTTCGTGGTTCCGTAAAACCATATTGAGGGAGTAGCCCTTCCGGATCTCCAGTGCCAGCTACTACATAGCTGTCGTCGAATCTGGTCTCTGGAGTTGATCGCTTTCTCATAGTATACACTACGACGTCCATTCCGAAGGCTTTTGCAACGCGAGCACATTGGCGACCGATCGCACCATATCCAAGCATACCGTTTGTGGACTCGTTATTTTCAAGACTTTTGACTTAGAATAAGATCAAACTTACATTCGCTGTCCGACAGCATCTTGAATATCGGCTCCGCCCACCCCGGCAGCTGTCTCGTCCCAGTGGCAAGCCTTCATCGCATATATATAACGTTGTAGTCGGTGTTGAAAGGACAGATATGTGGCGAAGATCCATTCGGTGATTTGAGGTCTTGTTACGTATTAGTCTTTAAATACGCTGGGGTCCAGTTGCACTTACGGATGTACTCCGTTCCCTGTGCAGAAGCTTATCTTTGGGTTCGTATATGCCACGCTTTCCCAGCAGTGGTTTGATCCAGCAGATGACAACTGTACAGGCTGAAGTTTTGGGGCTTGCTCCTCGGTAAGTAGCTTGTCCCATGTGAATAACACTGTTGTATCTTTATAAAGCTCAGACGGAACAACGCTCCCCGAACCAACCGTATTGTGCCAATGTACTTTCAGTGACGGGAATCTCATTTTCAGTCTCGCAATGAAACATTCATTAGGAACGATTCCCATCAAGATCAACACCTTGTGTCCGTCGAGCCCGGGACTTTTAATTGTCATCGTGGGGACCGGGAACAGATTGCAAGGGTGTTCAGGAAGTTTAAGCCCCAGCGGAGAGACTTTGAAATGTAAATATCAATCCGGTAAAGTGATGTTGAACTTGGCTAGAAGATACGAAAACTTCACTTTCAGATCGATCGCAGGCCCGCGCTGGAGCCAAAGAACGCTAGAAGAGTGGGAGGTACTGATACGCGCAAAACTACCCTACTATGTTGAAAGATGGTGATTGAGACGTCTTTGGGGTACCTTTTACATTTGAGAGACGGTTCATTTGATGAATTGAACTATTCAAGCCGGCGTCGGCTACGACGTCTATTAAGTTACTGCTGTTTCATTTAAGCACCAACTACCAGTCTGCAGACCATTTCCATTAGTTTCATATCATCTATTGGTTATCATTTGAAGAGATTTTATTTGAGCTAAACTTAATCATTGCTTCTATCGGGAGTACGTAGTGGGAGTGCAGCTCAGAAATGGCGACTTATTAAAACCCTGCAAATGTGGGGTGCAATAGTGACAGACATCCAAGGAGAAGTTTGAACTAACTGGAGATTCTTAGAAGGTTGTGTATATGGAATGCACAGAGAATTTGTGGAGAAGGCGGTGATGAATGTGGGGGTGGAAAGGTTGGGTTTCCTCTATAAGGGGGGGCTTTCGCTAAAAGAATAGGGACTACAGGGGTCGCTAGAGCCTGAAGCGCTACGGTTAGCACCTGGAATTTCGTCAAAGCGCCTGCCTCTATAAGAAACACACGAGGTCATCGGTCTGAGTCATCGCTGAAGCGAAGGCAAACACTCCCCCCTTGTTTGTTTAGTCTCGTGAGTATATACGATATAAGACGAGCCTTTATCTTGTACCTGCATTTGAAATATACCAGAAAACTTACATGTTCATTCGCACCACTCCAGAATGGCTTCATCTGCAGTATCCCCAACAGCAAAGGCCCCCATCCTTGGCGACAAGGCTCCTTTGAAGCCCCCAGCCCCAGTCGAAATACTTCTACGACCTGCTCGCCTGAGCGACGCTCCAATCATGGGAAAGCTGAGCAGAGATGCCTACGATCTCAACGCTGTCACTTATTTCCTCACCCCCAAAGCTCGTGATTTCCCGGAAGACTGTATTCGGAACCACAGACAAACCATACGACGCCGCTTTTTCAATCCTCGTTTTGTTTCAATCGTGGCATATCTCCCATCTGACCCAGCGACGCCGGTGGGATTTGGCCAGTTTTGTCGACTCGGAAATGACGAAGGTGCGAAGCAGTTTATCAGAGACAGAGGATTGCACGTACGCATCTGGATGTTTGTCCTGTCGTGGTTCTTCCATTTTTATCATTTGGTAGAGAATATGATCTATCCGGACAGGATCACTGACAAAGATGCGATGAAAGAATTTGACTCTTGGGTGGCTGAAGATGACGAAATACATTGGAAGTCACACCCGGAGCGACACAATCGCTGGCACGCTTCAAGCATTATTGTTAGCCCTCACATGCAAGGGAAAGGGGTTGGGAGGAGAATTATGACAGAGGGAATGATATTGGCGCAGAGGGAACGAGTAATCATGGGTTTAACGGCGAGTATTGAAGGAGAATGGCTGTACCGCAAGCTTGGGTTTGAGCTGTTGGGTCGATTTACCCATGAAGTTCCTCAAGATGGGCATGAGGTAGGAACTGGCGGAGGAAGGATGATTTGGTACCCAGAGGGAACGGATCCGAAAAGATAGGAAAAGAATAGCATCATTTGGGGGTAGCTATTGGAAGTCCTTTGCAAATTATTACAACGGAATTTTGTTCGTTTCAAATTTGCTCGCCGCGCGGATTTGTCCACCCCATCTGTAAAGCACCCATGGTATTGGTAACATCGCCAGGGATAGAAATCCCAACACACTCGTTGCCCAGCCAATTCCCAAATGGCGGTACACTATGCTGTGTCAGCGAGATCTTCCAAAGCTGATTTTGCCAGGGGACTCACTGGCGAATGTGAAAAGAGGAAAAGTTCCACCTAGAATATATCTCAGTAGTCCATTGGCCGCCATGGCAGATGCTGCGGTAAGAGCAGCATATGTGTCTATCAGATAGAGGCAAGTGCTGATCTACGGCGCGTTAGCAAATTGTATCGGAATGTAGAACAGATAGGTTTCTTACAAAGATGCAAAGGTTGCCCCACGCGAATGGAACCATCCCTAAGATAGGAACAATCCAATGCACATCTCTCCTTGCAGACCAACCAAACCTAAGACTGTTAGTTGGCGTCCAAAGAACATGACAATTAGCTCACCAGAAAAGTCCAATTGGAGGACCAAAAGCTCCCAGCATGGCCGCCCAAAGCCTGTGCTCCGGAGCAATGGCTCCAGTTCGACCTTCGCGATCCGCCTTTACCCAAGCCTTTTGATAAACCAATTTATCCAATATGATCGTGGTGGGGACTGAGAGAGTACAGCCTATCCCCACCCCCAGGAATACGAGACCAGTCATCCCGCGATCAAAATTATATACAAGGGAGTAGACGTACGGCACACTAGCGAAAAACGTGAACAGTACCGCAAAGTTAAACGCAACGTACAGACTCAGAAACGTAACGATTGGCTCAGTGAAAAGCATGGTTGTGGGTCTGAGAAGGGTGATGAAGACTACGCCCAGAAGTAGCTTCGACGCTGGAGGCTTCTTCTCACCGTTGGCGGCAATGTGTTGTTCTAACTCTCGCTTATTTTCCCTCCGCGAAAGAATGATCTTGAGGTAAGTCTCCTCCAGGACGCATACCGGGAGCCAAGCAGCAATGGTGATGATTGCAAGTGCATATTGCGACCATTTCCAACCACTACCTTGGGTAACAAAGCCACCAACAACAGGACCGAACGCCGGGCCTTGAACGAGATTAGAGAGATTGTCTCGGATGGGACAGAGGGAACTTACCAAGAAATGGAGCGTACAGGAGGAATGTTCCCGCAACTGCCCTACTTCGTGGGTGGAATAAATCCGCCGAGGATCCTGCGCAGACTGGAAAGGACGCCCCCCCAAAGAAACCGGCAAAAAATCGAAGAATACATAGAGCTGTTATATTCGGAGAAAATCCAGCGGCTAGACTGAATATTGCGCTAATGGGAGGAGTTATGCGATATGTTCCCATCCTGCCCATGATCTCACTTATTGGGGCACTCAGCATCGGACCAAAAGACAAGCCGAGAACGTAGGTGGTAAGGGGAACAATGGCGATGGTTTCAGATACACCAAAGTCGAGCATGACATCTGGGACTGCTGGCGTATATACCGAAGCCCCGAAAGCGCTGCAGAGATATTGGTCAGCGGGGACATATTGGTGGGGGAGAGTTACTTACAGAACCAAGCACAAGATTGAGGGGATAGCCATATTGTAGAATTTCTTCGTTGTTGACCAATTCAATGGGAGTGACGGATCCAAGTCTTGTTCAACGGTCGCCTGAGGGGTAGGCGTTCTCTTCCCATCTTCGCTGACACTTTGCGTCGTTTCTTTGTGGTCTCTTGACTCCCTCGACGCGACTTTCCGTACGCCATTCTCAACGTCCATTGTCACCTTGGATTCGACGGGCCCGTTGGAAGCCATGGAGATATGGAGGGTAGTGCCAGTAACGCACTCTTCGAATAACACCACTCCTTCGACGCCTAAGATAGGAATATTTACGCTACTGGGAGGTTAAGAAATATCGAATACCCCAGAATCGCGGGCGGACCAGCTAATTGAAGAGGTGAAGCTTCGGTGGGCGCCTGTTCCCCATAAACCCACAGGAATCTAGCCAAGCATTAAAGTGTGGAGAACTTAACCATGATCTCCGGCAGTACAGTTGCAACTGGGACTTGACGTGATGCGTCGCTAGATTTAATTCCAAAACCAACAGAAGTAAAAAGTCGCGAGACTCGCACCCGGCCGACTTGGCCAATGAGTGTTATTCCCAGGATTCAGCCTGTCAGCTTCGCCGCAGTGCGACATACGGCGTTGTTGGATATCGGGAGCACACCTATAACTGGCGTTGTTGGGTTTCATCGGTGCAATGATGTTCAGCAATTCTCCGGGCAACGGTCCGTGAATAGTATATCTATTCTTATCCGATAGGACATCGATCCTGAATTCAGACGATCTCCGGGCCGTACCCTAGTTGCGAACGTCGCTACTGGCTCCATGACCGCGGGTGGCAAAAGTCTCCGACAACACGGCGCAGGGATGACCGCAGGGTGTACTCTAGGGTATCATTGCGACATGCCGGAATAGGGCGATTTCGCGAAGCTGCTATAAGCACCGAGTGAGGTCAAGGGAGATTTATAAACTGTACGACGGCCAAGCGAAGTCACTGCAACGTTGTTCGAAGAGGAAAATGACCAGAAAACAGTGATCGCAAAATGAAGCAGCAGTTTCTGGTTTGCAATGGAATGGGAGCTGCCCCTCGCAGGGGCAGATCTTCACTTGAAGTCTGATCCGGTTTATTTCGGCGTCATCTGCCTCATTTAGAGATGTTCCTTGATCTGCCACGTTGCGACCGGGATCAGATCCTACCTGGCGATCTTTGAGGCTCAGAGCAGAATTTCCGCTTTCGTTTAAGTCAGTCCAATGAATGCCAGAGGTGAACGTATGAGGCAGTAAGTTCAGGGTTTAAAGGCCATTCAACGCACAAACCACGCAGAGGAAAATGTTCAACTCGAAGTGGGACATTCTAAAAGGGGTATTTTAAAAGTGGTATAACGGGGATATTGCCTCTATCTCGAGGGCTTCGGCGCCTCTCGTTGGGACTGGTGAACGAGCTGGTAAACTTACCGCAGTACAAGTCAAAAGGGTGAAGCAGAATGTTCCAACTGATGTGAGATATTTAAAATGGGTATCATTCGCTGATTATTTCGAACTTTTGGCCTCAGCTCCAAGCGTATCTAAGGCCTCTTGAAACTGTTCCCTCTGCTTTTCACCGAAATGCGATTTCTTAATATTAAGCCTCGAGATCTTAGAGTCCGCATTAAGCCTCTGAATCAAGGAAGAGCGACCGATCTCATGCCAAAACCACCTTCCTTCCGTTTCTGTAAAAAGCGTCCAGGCGTGACCGGGTCTTCCTGCTCTAGCTGTTCTGCCGACGCGATGCACGTAATCTTTGATGCTGGTAGGAATATCGTAGTTGATGACATGCGCTAAGTTGGGTAAATCGAGGCCACGACCGACGAGGTCCGAGGCGACTAGAATTGATAGTTTGCCCGATTTGAAACCTTTCAACATCTCCTGTCGGCCCGTAGATTTGGTCGAGGTTATGGTTGCAACGGAGTTTGCTAAGCTTGGTTCCAGTAAAGGGAGAAGGCGGCCTAGGCGCAAGGCGTTTTCGGTCGACTTGGTAAAGATCAAAACACCACGAGTGGCTTCTGTTGACTCAGACAGCGAGAGGTTGTCAAGTGGTAATGTCTCATCCGACGTGGGTGATCGGGAGGGTCGGTCCGAGTCTAGCATCTTCTCGCGCTTCAAAATCTCCAGTAGGTACAAAGGCTTTATATCGCTATCCTCAACCTTGATCGCGGACTCAGCAAGAAGCGACGGGAGAACATATCCTTCAGGTCCCTCGTTGGCATTTTCGGAGACGGTGCTATCTAACTTTCCATCTAGAACAACGAGCTTGGGGCGATGAAGCTTGAAACTGTTCAATTGGCCAACATCTCTTGTCATTGTGGCGCTGAGAATGATTTTGCGAATGTATTCTCGTCGTCCAAAGTTGCTGGGTTGTGGCAGTTGTCCAATCACAATATCCAACCACTGCTGGAAGCTTTGATCGAGAAGTTTGTCTGCCTCGTCCACCACGAGCCACTTGAGGTGTTCGAGAGAGAAGCCGGGTGTGGACTTTAGATGCTCGACGAGTCTTCCAGGTGTGCATATGAGTAGATCGATCTTTGACCTAGGTTCCAAGACATGATCTGGGAGGGCGGGGAGAATCTGGCTTGTAAATAGTTTGTCGTAATCCACAGAATCTCCAGAATCGATCCACGGTTCGTTGATAGATGCCTCCTGGGTTTGGGCTTTCACAGGGTTGTAGTCCAGATGTTGTTCCATCATAGTCGATTGGTCCTTGGCCAAGCTGTCGCTACCAATCGCAGTGTCAATCTTCACACGCTTTCTAAACTCATTCCTATCCGTCGACGTCGAGAACGCAGACGCACAGATCTCTGCTATATCTCTTGCTTGCGTAACAAGCTCCCTCGTAGGCATAACGATAATACCGCGCAATTTTGTGGCCACGTTCCGGCTCAGATCCTCGATCATGGGCAGTACATATGCCAGCGTCTTGCCGGATCCTGTTGCCGCCGAGACTATGATATCACCGGGCCGCTGAGCTGGTCCAGGTAGAAGTAGGGGTAAGACGGCAGCTTGTACTGCGAATGCCTTTTTGAACCCTTTCGCGGAGAGGCTTTTGATAGCGCTGGGTTGAATGCCCATATCGGCGAATTGTGCAGTGGTATTTGGTGATATTCGAATGGGGGCTGCGAGCCAGCGAGGTAAAGAGGATGATGCATTGTGGGTTATTTGAGGCTCGGGGACTGGTTCGGGCTGAGGGAGGGGTATTAAATCGTGGAGTTCGGTAGGTTGTTCAGGCGCTTCGATTGTTGCGTCGATGGTCGATTTTGAGGCTGTTGAGAATGTCTCAGCCCTTCTGAGAGATTTATCTCGCTTCGAAATCAGTGTTTTGTGCCTATTATCGATCGTATCCTCGCCGGCCGGTGGCTTTGTCTTGAGTCGTTTGGGAGGAGGAGGGGTCGTCGTCGGTGGTGGTGGTGCCGGTGGAGTTGGCGGTGAGGAGATAGGAGGCATAGCATGTTGCTTCTTCGGGGGTATATAGCGATTGTACATGATTGAGAATGTCTCACTCGAAGTGGGTGATTATTTGGTGGTGGTTTGGACGGTTGTGATTTGCTTTCGGCACCAAAAAAAAAGTTGTGCGCAGCCTTGCAGCCTTGTCGGTCGGTCAAACTTTGATCCGCGCATCTCTGCTTGATCCCCCCCCTTTTCTATCCGAGCTCTACAACCCGGAATGTATTCGAACAGGGCGCGTCTATCCTCTGCCGCAAAAACCATGAGACCAATCCCCTAGATTACCCCTCCGCAACCGCCAGCTGGGCGACAGCGAACCCTCAAGATGCCGTACAACATTGCTATGGTCAGCGACAACTTCTTCCCCCAACCTGGCGGCGTCGAGAGCCATATGTACCAGCTTTCCTCCAAGTTGATCGACCGCGGCCACAAAGTCATCATCATCACCCACGCTTACGACGGCAGAACTGGCGTGCGGTACCTCACCAACGGCCTCAAGGTCTACCACGTCCCTTTCCTGATCATCTACCGCGCCACGACCTTCCCAACCGTCTTTTCCTTCTTCCCCATATTCCGAAATATTGTCATACGGGAGGAAATTGAGATTGTTCATGGGCATGCAAGTCTGAGCAGTCTCTGCCATGAAGCCATATTGCATGCCCGGACAATGGGACTGAGGACCGTCTTCACGGATCACTCTCTGTTTGGCTTTGCAGATGCTGCAAGTATTTTGACCAACAAGCTTCTCAAGTTCACGCTGAGCGACGTGGACCATGTTATTTGTGTCAGCCATACTTGGTATGTAGACGAACCCATCCCTTTTGCATCTCGAGACTGACTTCTCCCCAGCAAGGAAAACACCGTTCTGCGAGCATCCCTCGACCCTCTCATGGTGTCCGTCATACCAAACGCCGTTGTTGCGGAGAACTTTCGCCCTCTTTCCCATCCTTCCTATCCGAATAGTTCCGAATTTGGCAACCATGTAGTACCTCTGCCACAGCATTTGGGTCCTCATGATACAATAACAATCGTTGTCATCTCGCGGCTTTTCTACAACAAAGGAACGGATCTGTTGGTTGCTGCCATACCTCGAATTCTGGCCAGCCATCCCAATGTGCGATTCATAATAGCTGGCTCGGGGCCGAAGGCGATCGACTTGGAGCAGATGCTGGAAAGGAACGTGCTACAGGATCGAGTCGAGATGCTGGGTCCCGTTAGACACGAGGAGGTTCGGGACGTCATGGTTCGTGGCCACATATATCTACATCCGAGCTTGACGGAAGCTTTCGGGACAGTTATTGTTGAGGCGGCAAGCTGTGGGTTGTATGTGGTGTGCACCCAAGTTGGTGGTATTCCGGAAGTCCTCCCAGCGCATATGACGGTCTTTGCCAAGCCGGAGGAAGATGATCTTGTTGCTGCGACGGGTCGAGCGATAGCTGCGCTCAGGGCGAACAAAATCAGGACAGAGAAGTTTCACGACCAAGTGAAAATGATGTATTCGTGGACGGATGTTGCGGCGCGAACGGAGAGGGTGTACGATGGGATTACTGGAGTCTTGAGTGATGCCGACTTCTACGGGTATGAAGCTGCAGACGCTGCCAGTTGGAGTGCAACGAGAGGAAGGGCCGGTGTTCAAAGTTATGCTTTGATTGATCGACTGAAGAGGTATTACGGCTGTGGCATCTGGGCCGGCAAACTTTTTTGTTTGTGTGCTGTCATTGACTATTTGCTTTTCTTGTTTCTGGAATTTTGGGCGCCGAGAGAGACGATTGATATCGCAAGAAATTGGCCGAAGAAGGTCAAAGAAGAAAAGGTCACTAGTGATGGCTCTACATTTAAGTGAAAACGATACCCCGAAATTCAAAACAAATGTTCAAGCAGTCCACTTCTCAAGCAGGCAGTACATGGGTTCAAAGTGAGTCCCTTGTGAAGTCTTACCAGTGGCGCTGTCAAGGACCCTGAGCCGTCAATTGCGAAGACAAACTCCAACAACACCTATTCCTAGCCATCTTCCTCCTGTGCATACTTGCGTTCTCTTCTCGGTCTGGACGGCCTCGTGTCCGAATACCTGCTGCTTGAATTCGAAGAGCTATCAGTATAAGAGCGCTTTGACGTAGCGGCGTATCTCGAATCCGAGTGTGTACGACGATGTCGTCGATCTTCAATGAGTCTATTGTCGTAAGATCGCGGTGCTTCGATGGCCTTTGGACGACTCGGTCTTCTATTGTCATCCAAAGAACGCCTAGAGCTGGACCGGTGATTGGTAGATTTGTTCGAACGAAGAAGGGCAGACCCGAGTGTGCCGATTCCCAGTGGTAGTTTACCTGGAAATGTCAGCGTGTCTTTTTTCTCCCAGCTATGTATACCCACTCAAGCCTTTATCGGTCGACCACGACATCGCTGGTAAATGTTTTTTGGTATTCACGATCAAACTCGCATTCGCGCGTTTTTTATTGAGGTGGAATTTCAAATCAAACCGTTCTTGCTCGGGGTACTCCGGGCCTTGGCCAACCATGGTCGCAGCTGTCGCCGGCAAGATGCCTCCTATGTTATAACTGCCACCAGTGTGGTCTCCTGTCCAGATTTTGAAGACGGGTAGTTTGAAACCGATCTCGTGGTGTTGCATCTCGGCGGTGAAGTAAAGGCGTGACATTGTGGGAAGTATTGGGGATATGTTGAATGGAACGAATTATAGATTGGAGAAGAATTCATTTTGAGGAGTTGATGGATGTCCTAATGTTGTGGCGGATTTCGTAGGAGCAGGAACGAGTTTCAGAATGCGCCGCGAACATTGCCGTGGTGGGTCGACTGCGGTTGGCGATGCGAGTTGGAGTCGTGACGTAAAAGAGGCTATTTTAGGATCGCATGACTGTTGGCTGCAATTGCGGTTGGATTTCGGAGGGCGAAGAAGATCAAAAGCTTTTTCTGTCTTGTCCCAAACCTGATGTTCTTTTACAATGAACACTAGTAAGAAACATTTGAGTTATATATTTGGACTTGCTACAGCTCACCTCAACTCTAGGGTCAATTTGCAGTCATTCCGAGAAAAATTTGCTCAGGGTAAAGATAAGCAAACAATGATTTATTCTATAGCAAGTTGTAAAAGACTCTTTTGCTGAAAATACGGATACAAATATATGCTAGTTTTTATACTTTAATCACTAATTTCCCGCGTATTCGCTTATTCCTTAGATATTTAAAAGCTTCTAATGCATATACTTAATTGAATCCGACTCGACCTCATTTACTCGCCTATTCATTGATCGCCTTGCCGAAGCCTCAACCCCCCTGGCCTTAACCTCCTCCTTGTGTAGATCACGATACCGCCGACTATTTCGGTATCGAGCGTTTGATTCTGCTATTAAGCATAAAATATAGTCTTATTAACATGTCTTTTACACATCAAGTTAGCGTTTTAATTAACCTTGAATCAATTTAATTCGATTCTTTTTATTCAAAATTAAGCTTAATTTTATCCTCTT
>QGMK01000306.1:0-29418 GCA_007825345.1 Lachnellula suecica
TCAGCATAAGAACCAGAATCGTTACATTTAACTCGATAAAAAAAGCAACGACGCCCTCAATTAAAGTGTAAAGGCCTCTACGATGTGTCGCAAGATAGGGCACGTGAGGAGAGGCCTTTAAATTCAAGATGCAAATACTTTACTTTTCAGGGCTTACGACGCCCAAAGTAAGTGTAAGTGCTCCCGGGAAAGACAGGGTTTTATAGGCTGACATCGGGTAATTTAGCGAATTGAGGGCTGGATTTCAAGGGCTGTTGGCCTATCAAGCTATTAGAGGACCATAGCTGAGTATTTATTGGACTTTCTGGCTGATTATCTCGAATCCATTCCTGATCTTCTCCTTTCTAATATTTCAGATATTCACCACACGTGACTTATGATCTTATAAGTGGCGCTGCGCTAAAATCGCGGCACTGACTACTACGCGCCGGCGCTAAGGCGAGATTCCAAAGCTTGTATCGTCTCAAGCCCCTGCCCAACCAACCGTGCCGACCCCGATTGAGCTAAAGGAGCACCCCTCAAACCAGCAACGTAGGAGAATGTGACAACTAGTTGCCCTCGTGCGTGCGATGTCAGATCAGCCAACTTTGTGACCGTCTAGAGTCCGGACGACAGCGGCAGCTCCCTGGAGTTGGTTTCGGGTCACTGGCTAGTTCACTGCGCCTGTTTTGTCCATTGGCAGTACAAATCCTATGAGGGACCCATTTCTCAGAGCTTTCCTTTGACCTTCTTTCTCGTTGCTTGTTTGTATTTTCTCTCAAGTCGCATTTTCACTTCACTCGTTGCTGGCCAACCAACGACCCATTACCAGACTCTTCTAATACCTAATTCCTCTCCGACTGCCTTTTACGAACCAAACATTGTACAATTATACCGACCCGAAGTCTTTCCATCTACAAATACACTATCACAATGGGTGCAAATCTGTCGGACATGAAGGTGGTGGATACATCCGTGGACATCATCAGTCCCGAGGAGAGAGGTACCGAAGTCAGGATCGCCATCTTATGGGCCTCCTCTTTCTACGTTTTCGCAATGATCTTCTACACATGCGCCCTCGCCGACCGCTGGCGTGGACCCCACGGCAGAAGCCCGATAGGATTCGCTGGGGTGGTAGGGGCTCTCGTTTGTTCGGCTGCGTGGCCTCTGGTTGCTGTATACTTGTTTACGTCGGCGGGTTAAGAAAGGAGGGTGGATGTATGGATTGAGAGGAGGGATGGTTGGGCAGTTTTGCGGCGTGGTGGGCGTTTCATTGGGGGAAGATGGGGTTGTGGAATCGCATTACTCGTTCCACGCTGTAGACGGTCAATTAAAACAGCATTGCATCGTTCTAGAAGTCAATGGCAAGGGGTTTATACAAAATTCAAAGACGTTCTGTGATCCTTAGTTCGCACGTTGACCGCCCCCAATTTTCGATATCAGGAGGACTGTGCGCAATTCCCTTTACTTGAGTCTAAGTACAGTAGATTGATCTAGTTTTGTAATATCTATCTAATGGAAACTTTGAATTCGCATTCGCATTTTACACTGCTTCCGAGTCGTCGCTCGATGGTTCTCGGGCCCCCGCTTGCAAACGAGCCATCACAGACGCAGCTTCCTGCGCGTACTTGCACTTCATCCTGATCCCCGCCCCATACTTGTACATTACAAAAGGAAACGGTAAGCAGGCCACAGTCAGGAAAGCAGGTATCGAACTAGCCCAGTGGATGCCGAGATTCGCGTACATCTGCGTTGTGAACAATGGGAATGCTGCCCCCAAAAATGACCGAAGCATTGCACCCGCGGCGAGTACTGATGCTGCGTAGATTGTGTATGCATCCAGTAAATAGTTGAGGCAGCTGAGGAAAACCAGCACGGCCCCAAATCCGAAAGGTGCGGAGAGGATGATGCTTGCTGACCAGTGAATGGCTGGGAAGTTTGTCCAAGCAAAAGCGAACATACCAACTGGCAAAGCAATGGCCCCGATCATTGCAGGAGGCAGACGCGATTCTGGTGTTGCCGTTTTGCCCAATTCGCTGTACCGTCGGTTGTCATAAATACAATATGCCAGCCCAATGAGCATGCCAATAGCAAGACCAAGGAAAGCAAGGCCGCCAACTCCCGCGTTCCAACCTCGTAACTGCTGATAAACGATAGGGTATGCACCCAGGAACATGTAAATTGTGGCGTACAAAATTGCCATATATATTGAGGCGATCAACACGATGGGCTCCCAGAAGAGCAACACCCAGGGCCGTCTGAGTGTTCTGCTGAAAACTTCGGAGGCTTTCACGTCGCCGTTGCTTTTCTCGAGTATGCTGATATAAGTTTTTCTAGATTCTTGAGAATGATGCTTTGCCATCTTCCGTAATATCACTGGCGCGTATGTTTCGGGGACAAACAAGGTTCCCGCGATCCAAGCAGCGCCAATGAATATGCAGCAGACACCTTGAACCCACCTCCAGCCTATGGTGATGGTGATGAACCCTCCAAGGAGCGGTCCCAAGGTTGGCCCCATGAAAGGAGCTGCAGCAAAGATCGCCATTGCAACACCGCGCTGGGCTGGCGGAAAGAGGTCTGCAATCAGCCCACCGGAGTTGGTCAAGGGCGATGCTCCGAAAGTGCCAGCCAGAAATCTAAAGACTAGGAAAGATGCCATTGACGTGCACCCAGCTGAGGCTCCAACAAAGGCTACTATGAACCCATGCGTAGTGATGAACAGGATTCGTCGTCCGTACAGCTCGGACAGAGGGGCCCAAAATGCTGGTCCGACGGCAAATCCAAGAACGAATAGCGCAACGCCGAGTGCAAATAATTCGCTGCTGGTGTGGAACTCAGCTATGATCTCTTTGGCAGAACCGGTGTAGGCGGATGATGTGAGAGTGATGGCGAATACAGATAGTGTGCCGATGGCCGTGATAAACCATTTTCTCGCCAGAGAAAAGTTCATGGGGTTTCGAGGGTCGCCGGGCAGGAATTCCACCACGAAAGGATCTTCAAGTGTACCGCTGCCATTGTACGGATTGGAATGATAGGCTTCGGTGTGGTAATCCGATGGTACGTGTTGAGTGTGAATTTCTTCCTTCTCTTGTTTGGTGGACGTCGACGAAAGGGATTCTGCCTGAATCTCCTCCATATTGTAATTACTTGAAGAATGATGTGAATGGCGATTCTTCCTGTAGCTGCATATTTATACATGTACGTTTGGTAAGGATCTTGTTAACACTCGGAACTGAAAGTGGGTGTGACGGATCTGCATGTCATTGGCTAACCTTACGCCCTGGGGTCAGGTTTAGAGCGCCTTTGGACAGCAGCTCGTGCTTGACTTGCTAGGCGCATTTGCTGCTTCCGAATTGTTATTTGGACTTATGGTCGTCGCTGCTGAGGCAAATTCCGCCCCAGAAATACCGTGGAAGGTAGGCGGGAGGAGGTTCTTGTCGATCTTTTATGCCAAATGGTTCAGGCATAATACCGTGCTCGCTGGAAGGCGATCGATCCCGTTTAATGGAACCGTCTAACTGCCTCCTTTTATTGTGCCATTCAAACAGAACACAGGAAAATCTTCATGTTGCTGAAAATATTGCATGTCTGATGTTGACCAAAACTCATCTTGGAAGGGCACGTGTCGTCAGCCAATGGCGTGCGGTTCCGAAATGACTTCGGAAGGAAGCCAAGATCTCGGGCGGCTTCCTACTGCTTACTGTGCCTTTCGCCGTCCAAACGCATCTTGAAGTATCCGAGGTTTCGCGGAATGGCCTATGTGTTGACCTTCAAGTGTGACTTCATAACATTGTGCAACTATGTCGTCGAGTCCAAACACCCAAAGATCTGGCTTGCCACGTGTGAAAAGACTGAAAATTGACATTGCTTGCCAAACCTGCCGCTCCAGGAAGGTCAAATGTGATGGCATTCGTCCAGGTACCGTCCCCCATCTAATGAAAAACATCGGAGGTTAATAACATTAGCGTGCAGCAATTGCAAGAAGAAAGACTCTCTACGGATAAGTTGCTCTTACAATAATACTGGGGATACTTCAACTTCGGCTCCGTTGTCCTTGCCGCGTCGTACTCCTTCTCTCCCAACCTCGACCCCAGCTGGAGACCAGGCCCAAGGAGCGTACGGAGGTGGCGCCCCTGGAATATTTGCTGGAAAAGTCAAGGCTGCCATTGATGCAAAATTGGGACTTCCTTCTGGCGCGAGGCTAAGCTTGATCCCCTTGACAGATGCCCCGCTTTTTGGCTTCCAGTACCGTCGTCCAACCACAACAAACAATATCTATCCTATGGACAATGTACTTCCCCCGCGAAAGCATGCTGATCAGTTGATGGATATATATTGGCGATTTATACAGCCTTTAGAGCCCATTCTAGATCAAGAGCGCTTCCATCGCTCATACCAGGCTCTTTTTGCTGGTACTTTGCTCGACGAGGATGAGCGCGTTTTTCTCTGTTCCCTCAACACAATATTTGCCCTTTCTACTCAGTGGCAGGAAAGTATGCAACCTGAACAACGAGAAAAAACAAGCAACACGTATTTTCTTCGTGCTTGGGCCTTACTCCGGCCAGAGACGATTATTTGGGAACCGGGATCGATTGATCTTGTTCAATGCTTGCTACTTATCAGTCGATATTTGCAGTGTACAAACAACTCACATCAAACGTGGATGGCAGTGGGATCTGCAGTCCGTATAGCCGAGAGCCTTGGTCTTCATATCCCTGAGACGTCTTCATCGGATCCTCCGAGCCAAGATGGGCTGGCCAAGAGGCAACTTTGGCAATGCTGCCTATTCATGGATAGGTTCGCGACTATGCCACGCCCTGTATTGCATTATAGCTATTGACGTCAATCTAGAGTAGTTTCATGGGTTCATGGAAGAAGTTCGATGGTTTCCCTGACTGAGTCGTACGTTGCTTCCGAGCCATCAAGCAACTACGACTCAGCAGACTCCGCTCACTTACAGTTCTCACGTTATTTGACAACAACATTAGAGCTGTATGAAATAACCACTCACATCATGGTCTCTCAGGTATCCGCTTCTTCCAGCTTTGGGGACAAGTTAGGCCTACCCCGCTTGTACCAAAACTCTGAGTACTTTGGCACTGTGGTACAGTTTGAAGCTTCTCTTACCAAGTGGGAGAAGAATCTTCCACAACGTTTGAGACTAGGCCACTCTCAAGAAGACGCCAACGATGTGGCGCATAGACAGGCGTTCATTCTGCGTCTTCGGTAAGTGAATCCAACAGCCCACTTTGTGAAGCGGAGAATTTCCATTTTCATTTGTACTAGCTCAATTGCTCACCAGTGTGATTTTAGGTTTCTGCATGCTCGAATTCTTCTTTTCAGACCGATGCTCGCACGCTTCTGCTTCTCGCAACCTCAAGCAGCATCTGGCTCTGAACCCGGTCAAGGTCTAGGAGATCACATTCTTCGAGACTGTGCATTGCTTTGTATCGAAAATGCTCAACAAATGATAGTTTTGATTTATGAAAATCTTCCGCCCCATGGTTGCCCAACCTTTCTCCCTTGGTGGAATCGAATATTCTATTTATACATCGCATGCACAGTGCTAGTCGCCGCGATGTTGCGACCCGACCTGTACACGCCGACTGTATCACAGTCTTGGAGTAATGCAATGTCGGCTCTGGCTTCCCACGAGCATCTGAGCCCGTTCGTGCAGCAATGTATTACTTCTTTTGAAGTTCTGTCATCCAAAATCTCCGAAGCGCATCGACCGGATGGGAGCGGCCAAATGCCACCGCCAGAAGGCTATTCGAATATATATTTTCAAGACGTCTTCCATGATATGGGATTCGACCCTGACAATTTTCTTTTTGGCAAGGACGATACGTCTTGGCTTAGCAATTTCGACTAGGCTCAATGAAACTTTTCAGACGAATAATTCGTTACCAACACTGGCCATGCAGCTGCTTTGTGAAACGCTCATGCATTGTGCCCAGGTGCATAGTTTGATGTTTAAGTTTTTGAGCACACACATCCGAATCGGACCTGCCTAGATCTGATTAGATTGGCCAATTAACTGGTCGCTCGGTACGTCTGGAGTTGCCGGATTTAGCATGTGGACTGCTGTACGATCAGATGAGCCGCTTTTGTCCCACGCGTCATGGCTCTAACCAGTCACAAATCCACGGATGAAATATCGATCAAGGTATTCGCTGCCGTAAACGGCACTGCCCACCTTCCAGTCCTGGCAAGGTTGGTCGACCCCTCCTGAAATTGCAGCTCTCAGCCAATGGTCGCGTTAGCACGTGGGCTTAGCACTGGGTAGCCATGCCATCTCGAAGATCATCAAATTTTCCTGGGCTTTATAAGTATAATGAGTTTTGGAACTGATTGCGAAAGGCTGTAGAATATTCCAGCAAAGATTCGCTATGGACAACGTTTGCACCCGGATCAAAGGACTTCCAGTTCTGGCAGCCTGCGTAATGGCAGCAGCCAGCTATCCTTCCATCCCAGCCGATTTGACAACTCCTACCCAGCAGCGACTTGCCATAAATGGTGCCAATGGTGAGTTCGCCTCTTGATCTCAAGTTGAATTTATTTCATTATGCTAATGTGGATTACGCCGGTCAGCCGTTTCTGTAGGCTGGAATACCTATGAGCAACTGAGCCAACCTTGTGTTCAATATGGAACTTCCAGCGATAGCCTCACTCTTGAGGCTTGTTCCACTTCTTCGGAAACCTATCCAACCTCTCGGACCTATTCGAATGCTGTTACCCTCCCGGGGTTGACACCTGCTACCACGTACTATTACAAAATTGTGTCAACAAATTCAAGTGTCGAGCATTTCGTCAGCCCTCGAACTGCTGGTGACAAGACTCCCTTCGCAATGAGCATCGTTATCGACTTAGGAGTCTATGGAGCCGACGGCTACACCATTGAAATGGACCAGACGAAAAGAGACACCATCCCCTCAATCATGCCATCATTGAACCATACAACCATCGGTAGACTTGCGACGAACATCAACGACTACGAGCTGGTTATTCATCCAGGAGATTTCGCGTATGCCGATGATTGGTTCGAAAAGCCCAAGAATCTTCTCGATGGCAGAAATGCCTACGAAGCTATCTTGGAGCAATTCTATCAGCAACTTGCTCCCATCGCGGGTCGTAAAGCATACATGGCTAGCCCCGGCAACCACGAGGCTGACTGCGAGGAGATTGACTACACCACATTTCTTTGCCCTGAAGGCCAGAAGAATTTCACAGACTTCATGAACAGATTTGGCCGGACGATGCCCACCGCTTTCGCGTCCACATCGTCCAACAATATTGCCAAGGTCAGCGCCAACAATGCAAAGATGCTCGCGAATCCGCCTTTCTGGTACTCGTTCGAATACGGCATGGTACATGTCATTATGTTCGACACTGAGACCGACTTTGCGAATGCACCGGATGGACCGGGCGGATCTGCTGGTCTAGATGGCGGCCCATTTGGTGCTCCAAATCAACAACTGCAATTCATTGAGGCTGACCTGGCCTCCGTTGATCGCACTGTTACACCGTGGGTCATCGCTGGAGGCCATCGACCGTGGTACTCAACCGGAGGCAGCAGCAATGAGTGCAGCCCTTGCCAAGCTGCCTTTGAGCCTCTCCTTTACAAGTACGGAGTGGACCTTGCCATATTCGGTCACGTGCACAACTCCCAGAGATTCCAGCCCGCCAACAACAGTGTTGCTGATCCTAACGGCTTGAACGATCCGAAAGCCCCGATGTATATTGTGGCTGGTGGAGCTGGAAATATCGAGGGTTTGAGTTCAGTTGGCAGCAACGTCTCCTTCAACGCCTTTGCGTATGCTGATGACTTCAGTTATGCGACGGTGTCTTTCAAGGATGCGAATAATCTGCAGGTGGATTTTATTAGATCTTCCACGGGTGAGATTCTGGATAGCTCGGTGCTGTATAAGTCGCACACTGAACAATTTGTTGTCCAGTGAGCGTTTTATACTTTGCCCAGCCGAAAGACTTGAGCCTCTGCGAGGTAGATGTGGTTTCAACTATACTGTAACGTCAAGTACACCTATATTTTTATACATAGCTTGTAATCATATGAATATCTGATCCTCCATTGACAAGAGTCGCTATGCCAAGTGCTTGGGGAAAGAAGCAATGTTTAGTCTGTAGATCTCCTGAGAATTAGGTCAATCATCGCACCCGCTTGCACAAAACGAAGAGTTTTCACCAGATTACGCAATCCCTTGGACGAGGGAATCTTTGTTCGGAATTTTAATCGAAGCATTATGCATCCTTCCTCCAACTTTACTGGTGGGTCGTAAAAAAGGCCGGTAAGTTACAGAAGCGCTGAGCCGTTTTTAGCAAATATGATATCCCCTGAATTTCTACTATATACCATTGAAGTGCAGCGTAAAAAAGTTATTTCTCATCTGATCTTCGTACTTTATACACTGCACGGAATTGATAATAATGACGCAAGTTGTATATCTTTTATATTGGGTGTTTCTGAAGATATTGCTGGCGCGGCCTTCTGTCAGCGATATTGCGGGCACTGTGTCGCTAAAAATTCAGGCTGTATTGTGCCCCAGAATATTATCACAAGTTCAAAACACCCTAAGTTCGGAATAGATTAATCAAGAGCAGCGACAGGTGCGATCACTCATCAACCCCCCACAACTCGGGCAGCCAATATATTGGGGCTAATTTGACCTGCTGCACGTTTCCACCGCCACCGGAACTAAAACCCCTGAGATCTTGCGGGGTGCAGCTTCCGCACAGCCTCTATCCTTGGCTGATTTCGAGCCCCAGCTCGCCTCCTTTTTACCAGCTAGAAGTATAAAACAAGTACGTTTCCCTGTTCCCCCTTTTGAGAAGTACCCAAAAGTCTATTCATACACTTCACTATGGTTTCCTTCTCGTCTCTCCTACTTGCTGTTTCCACCGCTGCTGGTGTCTATGCCGTCCCCCATCCATCAGCTCTAGCGGGCGATGTCCTCAGCTCACGCTCAACGCCAAGTTCCACCGGTACAAATGGAGGCTTCTACTATTCTTTCTGGACTGACGGATCTGGCTCGGTCACATATACCAACGAGGCTGCTGGCCAATACAAAGTGACTTGGACAGGCAATGCCGGAAACTTCGTCGCTGGAAAAGGATGGAATCCAGGAGCGAACAGGTATGATGCATCATCTTTTGAGAACAAAGTGTTTCCTGACTTTTGAACCAGAACCATCAACTTCGGCGGCAACTACTCGCCTGTCGGGAACAGCTATCTTTCCATCTACGGCTGGAGCAAAGACCCGCTCGTGGAGTACTACATCACTGAAAGCTTCGGCACCTACAACCCTTCGACCGGCACGACAAGTAAGGGCACAGTAACCAGCGACGGATCAATTTACGATATCTACGAGACTACTCGAACAAATGAGCCTTCAATCACCGGCACGGCTACTTTCCAGCAATACTGGTCGGTACGCCGGACTCACCGCACGAATGGAACTGTTACAGTTGGAAACCACTTCGCTGCGTGGGCGGCGCTGGGGATGAGTTTGGGGACTTTTGATTATCAGATTCTTGCTACTGAGGGGTACCAGAGTTCTGGTACTTCTGAGATGACTGTTTCTTGAGTTTGGATTTAAAAATGGGGTTTAGTCTGGAATGAGAGGCTCTTGCGAAACGAGCGCGGGATACGTAGGATTTGAATGACATTTTCATGTACATATTTGAGTGGGTGTATTGGGAGCCATCTCTGATGATTCACGACTGGTTTGAAGCTGGATGGCAAATGTATAAAGAATTTCCTGAAAAGCCATCTCAACATCCTCTTGTCTTTGGGCCTTGTCCGGGACAAACAGCAATGACCTCACATTCTTGAGCTGATCGTTAACCAGGCTAAAACGGGGTTCAAACAAGCTATCGTAATGCTTATATTAAACATAACTTAGCACCATAGTTAATTAGGTTATATGACGATCGGAAGATCGACTTCGGAGGTTATTTATTTCGTTGGCAAGATCGTCAGAGCCCCCGGGCAGTTGCTTGTGCGACGACATGGCGTGGGCTGAGTTTCTGCCAAACCAAATATCCTTTCACAAGGCGTGATATCTATCTTTACACTTTATCCTTCCACTTTAGAGCTTTCATGGGGGCTGCTGTTAGGTGTATACGTGGAAGTTTTGAGCTGGTTTGAAGTTGGAGGCATCAATCTGTGAAATGTGAGAAGCTCTTGCCCCTTTTTACGCGAGTCCGTTTTCAATCGCGTTTGACTCGATCAAAATCAACTTCTATCCGGGAATGTTGAGATAAGTTCGGATTTTCAGTGTGAACCAATGCCGCAGTATCTGTTTGTTTGAGAAAGGACCGACTAGTGTAGAGGTCGATTTTCTGCTTTTATGACTTCTGACCACAAAACCAGGTCACCATCAAAGTCACGTGTCGTGTATCTTGGGCATGATATTGCAGAGAGTTGGGTCAGTCAAAATGTTTGTAAGCTTTTTCTGCTCTGAGCTAGAGCTGTACTAAGTGCTTATCGAAAAGTGCTCAAGCACCAGCAGCTCCTTCCTCATGCAAGAGCATGCGGCCCTACTCGATATACACCTCAATCCAGTCTCTGCTTATCAAACGGTGGAATGGGGCTATTTCCTGGGCTTTTGAAAGCCTCATTCGATCTGACACATTATTAATAGGCTCAGATTGCATTTTGATGGTAAAAACGTCCAAGGAAAGTACTATGCGAATTAGAGTTTTGGTGGTCTGTTGGGTGAGCAACGCCGCCCGCTCTTTACTGTCCAACAGCCTTCCTGCTCCAACAAACCGAACTTCAACCCTTTCAACATACATACAACCACTCACGAATGATGGCGCCCTCAGGAGAAGCATACAACGTGGACTGGGTCTATACCTGTATGTTCAACTTTCACATCGCCAACAACCGTGAATGGTTCGGATCAGACTTCATCTCCTACAATCCGCCTATCGACAACTACAGGACAGGCTCTCTCCTCAAAGTTGCCGGCTGCGGCACTGTAGAGCTCCACTTTGAAGTCCACAGAGAGCCCGATACCGCCCCTAGCACTAATCTCCTACACCTTCACAACGTCATGTACGTTCCCGACTGTCCATGCAACTTCTTCGCTCCATTCTTCCAACCCAGTAACGAATCCCAAATCCAAATCGACTTCGAAACGGGCGAGGGAAAGATTCTAGATGAATACGACAATTGCATGGGTCTTATCGACGTACTCGTTGTGCCTCGCCTTCGTATCTATGGTCAAAGTAGCGTCTCAAGCCTTGGTCCCAACGACGTACATATCGTCGAAAGTCACTGGCCAGATAGAGAACGCACCCGCTGGAAAGAATCATTCCCCATGGCGCCTTTCGAGGAGAAATTGACGCCACAAGTGCAATGGTTGAAGGAAAACAGATTTCTGGAAAGCCGCGACCTGTTCATTTACGACGACAAGCAACGTGAAGAGGGCAGGGCGATTGCCAGGAGCTTGATGGAGGCGGGCAAGATAAGCGAAGATTCGGATGTTAAACCTCGTTTAGAAGTGCGGAGATACTGGAGCTGGTTGCCGGAGGCTAAGATGGGTGGTTGATAGAGTATCAGGAATTATTCAGGAAAACAGTATCAGTATGGGATGCGGAATGGGCCAGACAGGTGATACAATTATCAATGCACCGAGAAAACAAGTTCATAACAATGTTCCACACGAAGTGAGACATTGTTCCATGCCCATTTAGACTACGGAGAAGCTACTTTTGAGCCTCCCTATTCGAAGTAGGAGATCTCCAGATGGGTGACGGGTCTGGTGGTATTCAAATATGCACCATTTTGGAGTCCTTCATATGCCTCACATCGTGTCAAACATTATCATGGGCTCAATTTCAACTCAAAATGGAATTCTGCCTTCGTTTGCTACACCGGTGACCCCTCCTCGTCGTCCTCCCGTGCGCATCGAGATAGTTAGCAAGAAGAAAACGACGATTGTGGCTGGTCCCAGGATAAAAAAAATGTATGCTTGGAAGTCTCCACATGAAATGGAAGGTGTTGGAATCATACGAGGTAATTAGATTGTACTTGTAGTTGTTTTCCGAGGCCCCTTACGATGAAATTTTGAGAGACGTCTGAAAGCGGAGGCGTCAATAAGCAAATTCCAGGATATTCCTTGCGTTAAACACGGACTTGCACAAGCTACGAGTTGTCCAACACGCGAAACTCTCTGGGGCCTAGATCTAAGCAGGCTCTTGATTGGGTAGCTTTCGAAAACATGAAAGGTTTGACCTCGAAGGTATGCATGACTCAGTGGAGGCCTAGAACTTGAGCAAGGCACTAGCTACAATACTTCGTGTGGCCTCAAATTCTCGTCTCGCAAATACTGTGTATTATTAGGCTCAGAGAATATGTGTTGAACAGTGCCCAACTCGCCTGACGAATCAAACCATCAGGAAGACTCTGAGATCCGGTATGCCACACACGGTACCTGAACTACAGGCTAAACTAAAGCTCGAGACTTCTGCACGGCACTTGGCGCAGAGCTTTGGGCGCATGGCTCTTACTGTAGGCTCCCAGCTGCAGCCTGCACGCTCCCAACGGTCCGGGAGACTGCAGACTGTCGTGGCAGATCAGATCAGTCACGTCCAGTGCTTCCCCGCCTTGGGAGAGGTCGAACAGGGGCTGCAGTGAATATTATTGGGAATTAGCTACAAGGGATTGTCCATCTATGTTTCGACGCCTGTCAACCAGTTTTATTCCTCGCCGTTTGCATGCAAACAGCACTCTTTATGGACGCCTTCTAGACCTATGCCACACCCTTTGCAGAGCAGCCGCACACTTTTATTGAGAAAACCCACCGCAAGGAACCTTCACGCACACTAATTTCCATGGGAAAAGCAAAGACAAAAGAACCGCCGCTGTCATCGTGCACACTTTGAGCAAGAAGTTCAAGAACCCTTTTTGGACCCGGGCTATGCCACCACCGTATCAACCACAGATAAAGGAATGTATGTCCAGCGTATAGTTCGTTAGGGACAGTCGTCGGTCCTCGCGATTATTTGTTGGCTGCCACGTTGCGCCAAATGCTGTTGCCGGTCGGACCTGTTATGTCATTGTGCTCGTTTCGAAAGAGACTGTGTCACTGGCACCAGCCAAGTTGAATGCTGCTCGTAGCAAGGGAAAGAAGAGGGAGGGAGGAAGGAGGAAGGAGGAAGGAGGAAGGATTGAAATATGTCGTGGGTCTCGTATCGTGTGGTAGCGTGTCGTATCGTATCGTGGCGTCGTGTTGTTGGGTTATGTAGAAATTATTCGCGCCGGGTCCAAAGCCTAGGTGGAGCCACCGGTTAGTCCTATGTAATATCTAAGTCCCCGCTGACGAAAGCTTAAAACAACGTTGAAGGATAGAAGAGCGCATCCGACTCTCGAATATCAAAGTGAACAGTGGTACGTACTCATTCATTCCTGCGCTCTCCAACATAGATCTTCGGGAGCTACCAGCTCTCTTCAACAAGTCCTCAACTAGAGCCTCCTCCGTGCTCGACATGGACGAAGCGGTACTCTTCCTGCCGACCATCGAAAATACGGAGGAGGCTTCAGTATCCTGCGTGCCCTGCGTGGACCGAGATGCCCAAGTATCTGATCTTTGAGCTCGTGGGTGGTCGGGCAAAGATTGTGAGGTCTGCCGCGTAGTATGCGCGCCGTAACCCGTTCCCTGGGGCGCATGGTATTGGAGAGTTGATTGGCTACTGGCGTATATGCCAGCCTTCGAGTTGCGTGTGGCTTGACCCTGTCCGTCTGACGCTGTATCATTTGCGAATTTCTTGTGCAGTTCAATGGATTGTTGACTATCTTGCTGTTTTCGGCGCTCCTGTTTTTCCTTTTCCTTTGCTTTTTGCTCTATATTAAAAAGATTAATGTTACTCTTCTTTGTCTTGTAAAGTATCAGAGGCATACCCTTGGACTTCCTACTTATGCGCAATGCAGCAAGTAATGTGCTCTGGGAAACCGGCGAACTGGGAACATCGCTGTTTGCATCTACCACCCGTTGAAGCAATCCGACCCCGCCATTTCCATCAATGAAGGGTCTCCCAAGAATTATACCAACCCAATCGTCATCCGGTGTACCTTCCAAAACCTTCAAATCAACCTTTATCCATTTGTTGCCAATGTCGGGATTCTTTAGTTTGAGTCGAACAAAATATTGTGGCGTGATATCCTCGCCGCCTATGGGGCTTTGGATTGATGTGAGCTTCACTCGTGGAATAGGACGTACTTTAAGCCATGGACGTTTTCTGAGTTCTTGTCGAAGTACAAAGCTGGATGGCGATCTCGTGTCGAAACCAGCAGAAAGCTCAACCCCCTTTTCATCAATGAACGTCGTTATGTACTTGTCTGGATGTTCGCTTTCTCCGTTGAATGCACTCTCCCCATTCGATGAGCTCGATGAGCTTTGATTGTCTGAGTCAAGACCTAGGGTGTCGGATGTGTCTCGTTTTCCTTTGTATGGGCCGCTTAGAGACAGCACCTGTTGAGTAGAAGCATCGAGTGTGTTCGAATGTCTTGATGGCTTTGCTTGTGCCGGTGTTGCAACCCTCGCATGCGTGTTTGGTGGGAATACAACCCGTTCGTTATTGAAAGCTAGCTTGGCAGGTTCGGGAGAAGACCGCTGGGTTTCTTGAAGCTCTCGAGAGTCTTGTGCGTCTTCGACGAAGGGTGAAACAGTAAATGAAGAGGTCAATTCGAGGAAGTGTGTTGCATAATGGGTATCCTGGAATTTCGGGAGGGGATGGTTTGGCCCATCACCGCCAGTCGCAAGTTCCACATTGGCGACAGGCCCCTTTGTGGGAGTAGCCATACTTCTGGGCTGAGCCAAGTAGGCCCCAGGCTGGCGGTGGGAGAAGTCAGCTCAACAGACTGCTGTGTCGTCGATGTGTTGAGAGAGTCTCCAGAACTTCACCGTCGTTGCCGATAGTGATATCGTTTGCCTCTTTGCCGTCGGTTACTAGTGCAGTCCTTGGAAAATTGTCCGTCACTGTGCCTGTTGACTGCAAAGTCGAGAAAACTTGAGCTCAAAAAATCGAGCTCCATAATTATACCGGTAATTGAGATTGGTGAGAACAAACAGCTCATTCGAGGTGTGGGAATTGGCAATGCAATGAATTATGTCTCTATATTCTCTTGCAAAGCATATCTCCCCACATGATTCAGCTCAGGAGCAGGGGTAGCTGTGTTGAGTTGTCAGCGCACTCATGTGTACACGTGCCATCAACTGTTGAAAGATGGCATTGTTCCAATAAGTTGATCTCACCGGCCCTGAAATGGGTTGAATGAGGCCCATTACAGTTTACTTTCGACCCCCTATTTCATCCCAAGTATTTACGACTTCATCACGTGGAGATCACTATTCCGCTAAAAAGCAAGAACGCCCAAGGTTCCGCCGGCAGCCTCGTTCCACTGCACATAAGAAAAGTGCTCACCTGCAATTTTGAACTTCAAATTGATCACTATCGAATCCATATAGACTATAGAACTCACGCATAGCCCTACGGTGCAAGCTCAGATGTCGGGGTATACTAAATTAGCAACTTTTATGACGGATCGCCGTCACACCATACTCAAAAAGTATCAACGACTTGCGGCAAGGGATCTCCTATATCTACAAGCAGAGCTGTGCGAGTTGGAGTTCCAATACGATTCAATTGCGAAAAGAGATGCAGCGGAGAAAGACGAAAGGCAATACTATGATCGAGACTGGAAGCATTTGAAGACCTCCGGGGAGCGAGGCTTTGGGGGAGAGCAGTGGGCCGTTGCGATTGAGATTCGGGCAAAGTTACGAGAGTATTGTATGCCAGCCTCATTTCGAATCTTTGATCTTGAGAACTGGATATTAACATTCTGCCAGATAGCGCCATAACACAATATTCCCAAATTGCTGCTGTGCCGCAACCGAAGCCCTCGGAGCGTACTGTACTTCATGAATGGATAACAAGTGCGTCGTTGGGAGGCGATTGTGGATTCCTTGGACGGGATCTTGGGGGCTTTGACCACCTGCCACCATCAATATACCACGGGTTTCATCAGGAAGATCTTGCTATTCTATCTGATAGTCATGGCGAGAACGATCTGTTCACCAAATTCATCACCGGTCCTGTCCTCACATCCTACCACTGGTTCAGGCAGCATACGAAAGTGAGTACATTTGTCTTTAATGTTCATTCATCGCTAATTCCCACGATCCAAGACCCCGCTTGCTATCGACCTGGAGAATCCACCAGTAGGGGAAAATCGGAGTAACTTGCATTACTACCCCGATAACCACATAGAGACCGTTACGAACGTGCTGGGTACAATTCTTTCCTCTTTGGCTCCCTTGGTGTCCATTGTTGTGCTTTCTTTTGTGACCAATCCAAAGGCTAGACTTGGGCTTGTGTGTCTTTTCACTATTCTGTTTTCTTCCTGTCTCGCGATTGCCACAAGATCGCGGCGGGTTGAGATTTTTGCTGCTACTGCTGCGTAAGTCTTCCTTTTTGAAGCTGGTAACAGATATACTAATGCTCTCTAGATTTGCCAGTGTTCAGGTCGTCTTCATCGGAAGCTCAAATGATTCCAACATATAGAAGACATAATAGTATTGAATATAGGATATGCATAGTGATCTTCACGAATACATAACCTATCTGGGAGCATTTGTCGGCAAGCCAGCAAAGAGCTGGCAGAACAAGTGTCAGTGAGGTTTTCTTGCTCTCTCTGCTCAGACCCCGCACTGCCTGGACCCCGCCATAAGATCATCGGACCGAGAGCCACTTTCTTTTCCTAGTAGCAGTAAGTATGAACATATCTGAGCTTTGTATCAAGCTGGAAAAAACAAACTTCTCAGATTGTGAAGAAAAACTCATTCTTGCTGGAAACGAATTTGGCAAAGTATGTGTTATATAATACAGGCGTGTCTTGCGCGTAGCAACATCTCACTGAGTATGACACCGATATTCAAACACCCAAGAATCAGATTTGTAATATGTCTGCCCCAGGTTCGAGAGGTGCCAGGCACTCGCAGAGTAGTTGATATAACCGAAGGCTGATTTATTGCAAGGCGGTTCCTTTAGGAATCACGGAGATGGTGGCACAAATATGCCGGGGGAAAATGCAACGGAATGTCTCTTTAGGGCACTAGGTGATTTCATCTAGTTGTTGATATCTTGGGGGTTTGGAAATACTCAAAGCTATCCTTCCAAGTTAGTCCCATGATGAATATCTCCAATGCGAATATTAGCCATCTTAATGGCGAAGCTGAGAATCCAGTAACTGGATCCAATGGTGGGTCGAGGGGGGATGTCATGTATCATGGCTTTTGTACCTATCACAAGGTTCTGTCTAGGCTTACAGCAGATGACGCCGAGGACAACAGCCATCCCATGGCATTTGCAGTTGTAACGAGCCGCCTTCTTCGTAGGTTGATATCTCTCGCCCGAATCGCACGAGGTAATTATGTGAGATGCTATGCACCGACGCCCTACGCCCAAAGTGTCAGTATAAAGTCATCACCAATGGCCATGGCGAATTTGAATTAGGCAGAATGTGAAATATTGCTTTCAAGAGATTGTTGCCTGTACGCTGTTCGATTGGGTACGATGTGCACTCGTTGTTCTAGTGTTATTCTGGAATATTTCCTATTTCCGGTCACCAACACAGGCTGAGCTGACTTCATATGCAAGGCCGATCGCTGCTCCGTGCGAACAAGCCCCTAATCGTTGATTGGTTAAAGGCTGAGTACAGGCTGAGCATGGGCCTCTCTTTTTGCGGATTTCGACTGAGCTGACCACTTTCTTCATTTCTATGAAAGGATATCATCCGACTTCATCTCAATATTGATAAGGTATTCATTCTAGCTCGAAAGTTTTCCTGCTGTTGAGAGAGCCTGCTTGTGTTCGACACGTGGTTGAAACATCAGCGAAATATTTGAATGCGACGCCGCATTGCGCCTTAATAATTTGCGCAGGGAATTGGCCAGCTGGAACAGGCCTAGTTTTTGGACATCGTGTCAGCCGCAGCAAATGTTCGAGGCATTCTCTGAGGCTGTTTTGACACCAAACCCCTCGTTATATGTCTTCCCAGCCATCCCGGGGCAGTCGTAGATGCATTTGGAAGCCTCGTTGATCGTCGCAGATGTATCGAAGTCATGAAACCCCCAAAATGGTTTCTCCGTCGCCGCGATCGCGAGAAGCAGAAGCTTATCGTACGTTCCCGCCACCCCGTAATAAGAACAGAACTAACGCTGTCAGGCTGGGAACAAGCTAGATGTGGAGATATCAATGCCTCGAGATGAAAACTTTTCAGAGGAATGGCATCTAGTTGAGGAGGCCGCACAGATTCCTACAAACCAACGCAACTTTTTGTCGCGAAGTCGAGCAGAGGAGATGGGGTTCGACAGAACCGAAATTTTTGTTGAAGTCATGTGGAGAACACCCGCCGCCACTCCATATAAGTGCAAAAGCTGGTTTGAGATTACTTCGAAACTCCCGTCTGACGTTATATTTGGTGATCCCAATGTCTCATTCCAGAGATATCAGAACCTTTTCAACATTGCCCCGAAGCAAGGATCAAGTATGCCTCATGCTGATGAATCTGGCGAACTTGATCCGAACAGCTGGTTTCAAGGACAAAATCCGTTCTTTGAAGCCGTCAGGCATTGCTTTGACGAATCCTACTGTGATAAATGTTACCCTGAGCCGAAACCACCTGCTTGGGCTCCAAACAAACTAGCGAGCAAAACCGCGTCTTGGAGCTCGAGTTCTTGGGACTTCCCGTGGATCAAATCAAATAAATCCTCATCTTGGGGATCTGTAGCATCTTCCGAACGAGGCAAGACAAGCTCTCGACGTTCTTCTTTTCTCCGGGGACTGCCTGCGGCATCACCTTCGACGACAGGCTCGAGCATTCCAATGTCACAGAAATCGAGTGCGCAATATTCGACCCCTAAATCTATTGCTGCAGATCACGCAGAAAACCAAGCTCCTATCATAGAGAGCTCGAAAAATCCCGCTGGTCAATCCACTGACGAGAGCGCCCCAAAATTAGCCACAGTGCTGTCTCGGGTGACGGAAGAGAGCAGCGATGAGAAACTCGACTTGAAAGCACGTGGTGCAATGAACACCGGAAAATTAACGCCAGTCCTGTTTTTGGACGAGCAACCGACGTATACATCTTCAAATTCGGAAGCTGGGGTAGAATCTAGTCCTACAACTACGACTTTTAGGTCTTTAGCACCTTCACCAAATACGTTTCAAAGCTCGTCAACAGAGGCGAAAAACGAGCCTCGAGGGGCCAATATACCAGGCAGCGGTCTAAAGAAGCGTGCGGTTTCACCGACTATCCCAGAATTTGGGAACAGTGCCCAGCTGAATTTGGCCCACTTCGATATTTCGAGCGGAGGTCATGAATTTGCTAATTCTACGCCAAAGCCAAAGAGTTTCGGGCGTGGTATTGAAAGCTTTACTCAAGATGGTCCGAATAATGTAGAAGAACAGCCTACCTGGGATGAGAAAGACTCAGCCAAGAAACATCAGAATACATTGGAAACAGGGCCTCAAAAGAGCGAAGCCAAACCGCATCATCAGGGTCTTTCGAAACTATCGTCCAAGAGACTATCAGGAAATGATACTAAAAGTCAAGTTTCACATGAAACCTCGACATCATCTCCTGTAGACTTAACCATCGGCAATTCAATTGCAACTGAAAGGTCTGCGATTCATCACCAATCTGCTGGACAGTACCGAGGTGATATTGCCCAAATATCAACTCAAGATGCTGTACCGGCCGCCGAGAACACCACAGATGTATCAAGCGGGAAGTTGGCTGAGTCCCATCAGCAGGATTTTCGTTCGGAGAACAAGATCCAGAAACGTAAAAAAATTCCAAAAATAAGAAGCGCGGAACCTCGAAAAGAGCATTTAATCCCTGCGCCTGGCGCCGATGAATATTGGATTTATGATGAAAATGCAAGGGCACATTTTCATGTTGACTCAGATACTCAGTCCATCTTTTGGTTAGAAGATTCGGATTCCGATGATTGGGACGAAAACTTCGAAGCAAAGGGGAACATGGGTTCGGGACTCACATCACGGGATCATGAAGAGATAGCAACCGGAAAGGACTTGCAGGAAGGAGGTGTGGAAACAAGCTCGGCAAAAGCACATAATTATGTTAGGAGTGAAGTTATGGAAAGCGACCGAATATTTGCTGGTGACATAGACGGAGAAACGGCTACCAGACAGCCCGGCCGGAAGCACGAGATAGAGGGAGTCGGTGAACCAGCCCAAGCCAGCTCTCGTGTTGACGATAGCGAGGTGAAGAGTAAAGAAATCAGCAGTAGCGAAGCGCCGACCGCCACACCGACATAGTCCCCTGCTTCTCAGAATGGTGGTCTGAAAAGTAACGAACGGATGAGAGAGATTAATGATTGCGAGGCATGCGACTTGATGACCAACGCTCTTGTAGCTGAAAAGATCCACCTGTAATGGTCAGGCACATATCAAGAATCAAAGCCTGGAAAATTGAAATGTAGCATGCGCGAAAAGGAGTCAACGGTTGGCGTGAAAACTGTTGCGACATAGGTAATTATCATCGAGGGTGATGTGACCGAGCACGGAGTTCGAAGCAATCTGGGTTCAATGTATATGATAAACATAGCGTGTTATAATGAAACACCAGTAGAAAGAGCTACAACCCCAAAACATGGATAAAGAGCTTATGCACTTCCAAGGACCCAGCGTAGAATATGGAACCTATTCGGAAACTGTAATGGGCACCCGTGTTTTGGGTTGGCTCTTACCCATTCCCAAGTCACCATGTTGCAAAATAAGGACCCAGATTCCAGAAAGTCGCTTTGAACTTGTAGGGCTTTACCAATGCATGTTATTTCCAGTCTGAAGACATGCGCGCCTCCCAAAGGAACCTTCAATACCTTCCCTTTATACCGCCTGTCCCCTTCCACCCGATCCCAACTATAGCTATCCCTGTACGTCTCATACAATCCGCTTCCTAACTCTATTCAATCTCCAAAAACTTCCTCTCTTACTATCCCACGCTCCACAACAGCCATATCCACATAGGTTTCCAGCTGCACCGTGACGCTCCTAGAAGTTCGGGAGGCAGACCAGACAAGTCTCTTTCAGTGGTTTTCCCCCTTGAAAGAGATCACATGTTGCCCTAGACTAATGAATCCTAACGCTCTTGTGATAAAGACGGCAAGAACACGAGATGATTCCAGCAAAACGCTGATCGCATATATATGTACACTGGTAGCCAACATCTGGTCCATAACCCACAAATCTACAACTCCCAGCGAGATGCCACCCTCTGGAGATGACTACAATGTCGACTGTAAGTTCTTTATTTCTCTCAATAGAAGGTTGCTCCAGATATACACCAGATTTCTTACTTCTAAGACATTCCCTTCATTTACTGCCAAGTTGTTGCTAGCTCTGGTGATAGTTCTAAATGTCTCGGCTTCTCTGAGTCTTTGAGAAGACGAAGAGTTAGCATACTGGTTTCCTGTCATAAATCCTTGCTCGCTCTTGAAAATACGTGCTGACTCCGAAATCTTGACGAATAGGGAACCTATCCAGTGCCTCAAATGTGCACGTTGCAGTCCATGAAGATTGGTTTACGACCTTAACCCCCTTCAAGAGCTATCTCGACGGCCCAGTTTCCGGCGGCCAACGCACTGAGGTCCTGGGTATTGGCACTGTAGAGCTAGAACTCAGACTCTACAAGAAAAAGAAAACCGGCCGCCTCAACTCACGCATCGTGACCCTCCAAAATGTTCTTTTTGTGCCCAAACACAAATGCAACGTCTTCGCTCCTGTCTCGGATAGGGACTGCAATTTTCGCATGGACTTCTCGGAGGATGAGAAAGATGGAACATTGACCGACAGTGATGGCAAGCGCGCTGGACTTTTCGAAATGCTGGTACGACCTCGCCTTTGGCTTGTCAATGGCCAACATGGCGTGTCTAGTCCTGTGGGACACCAAGAATACGGGACCAGCGCCCAGTGGTCAGACACTGAACGTGCTCGCTGGTTAGCGTACAAATCAGGAGCGCAAATCACTCTTCCCACTCCGCAAGATGAAGACTTTCCTTACTTGACGGATGAGAAGGCGTGGCTGAAGAAAAATTACGGCGGCGAGTACAGATTTCTTCGAGACCATGGGTTGTCAATTTTCGACGAACAAGAACGTACAAAGGGCAGGTCGATTGCCAGGAATATGGTGATGGGATTATATACCCTGCCGAGCTCGAGGTGGATGAAGAAGCAGACAACAAAGCAGAGGATGATATTTTCCTACAAGACCTGAAAGGTGATCATATGAGCCACGAAGCAGATTACGTTTTCTCATCGGCACAGCTGGTATGGGTACGTCACGTGTTTTCTTTGAGCTATCCAGTACACTCGGGAGTCTTTTGCGCTCTTGTAGGACTTGCTTTCTCACTTGCCAATTCTCGCGCTTGAGTCTATACTGATTTGATCATAGATCAAAAAGCACTATCAATACTCGAAGAAATTCATGTTGAGCTACGACCTAGACCCGCGGGAAGAAACAGATTGTGACAAAGCCAAGGATATTCTTGAAAAGGTTATGAAACATGGATGAGTCATATGGTGATGTTTCATCGGAATGCTTGCTTCAGCAGGGAGATATGAATACGGCTGGCCTAGAGCTCATTGATTGTACGAAGAAAATAGTAACATAATTTGATTCCTGATAATCGCCGCTAGGCTATTTGCATGACCCCAAGAAGACGTACTACAGCGAGCTATGATAGTCTGAACATTCATATCCGCTTTCTTCGTCATTCTAGCAATGATCCCGTTACTAGGAGGTATCCCATCCACTTAGACAACACAAGATTTCGGCAGCCTGGCAAGCAGTCAATCTTTCAGCAACGAGAAATGCACTGGCAAAACTCCGGCATACATTCACCAGATCCAAGTATTTCTATATAACAAAATAAGCAAGCTTCTACCAGCAAACCAACAAGCTGGCCCGTTGGTATTGCAGTCTCCGCCTAAGACGTTAAATATCATGGCCCGGCCCCTCTTGATTTCCCTATCCGCCTGGGCTCAAGTTGTAATCCCTCGAATAAAAATCTGACCAGACATAGTTGCTCAGGTTCTCTTACGAGTTCGTCTATCTGAAAGGATAGGCGGCTAAGAGTTTTGCCATTTTTTGCCATTTTTTATTTGCAATCGGATGAGATCAAAACAGCGGAGCCAACAAAGTCACACTTGAAACGAAGAGAGATCACTTTCCCTCACATGCTTGAAAAGCTGACTATCCCTCCTCAGCCGCCCACTAGCCAATGGAAAACTTTCTCGCACCGGCATATAACGCGCACAAGTCACAAATGCAGCCAGAAATAGAAGAACTCAACCCCATATATTGGCACTTGCCATACTTTCAGAGATTTCACGGGACTAGGTTCATAATCATTGCTTGTAATTACTTATATCGTTCTCTCGGGACTTATATGCGCCTCCCAAGGGACTTAAATCACTCTCCTCTCTCACCACCCCGCACTCCACATCTACATCCACATCTCTAACAGTAACAACCGTACTCATTGTCCCCGATCTCTTCTGCGATTCCGATGGCGTTTTCCGAGGCTCGGGCGTTCTTTGGAAGGCTAGTGATTGTCTTCGGAAGAGCGGCACAATCAGGGGGATGGAAGCGGCGATGTCGACGAGTGTAAATTCGACACTTTTGGCTATCAGCTAAGTTATTCTCCTAGTACTTTAAAGGGAGACTTACACGACCCAGACAAAAAAATCTACCGTGCCATCTAATTGCTGTTAGCTCGAAAAGGAATAAAATCATTTGTGGGAAAGGAGGAGTTGGAACGGCAATCCCCTCTATCACCGATAGATCTCAGCTTAACCGTTTTGAGGATCGACGCTACGAGGGCACTTAAAATATTCTTAGCTTTGGGTTGGCGAACAGGAGGAAGCAACGCACATTCCGCTGAGGCTGAGAACGAAGCCTAGGCCTAGCTTTAGATGGAGGGGGATTTTGAGGTTCCAGAAGATGGTCATGGGGAGGAGGGTTAGGAAGACGTCGACGCTTGAGTTGATGGCTAGCCGCACAAATCAGTTCCAATCAAGAGCGCGAAGTGCCTGGGCGCGGCTTACCTCCTTGGACAAAGCCGGTATACTTCGGAGCGTCAGTGATGGAAACAAATTAGACTTGGCTGGCATCTTACTTCTTGGATCTGTGGAATCCAACACTGGGATGGATGACCATCAGGATCCCAGAGCGCGCGCACATCATCACACTGTAAAAATATGAGGATCACAGTAATACAATTGACGAGCATCTGTTGCCAGAATAGTCCCCAGAGGAGCCACTTCCTCAATCGTGTGGTGCCGAAAAGTTGGAGCATCATTATGCAGGTAGCCATTCTGCCGAATGTTGGTGCCATGATACCTAACGCATACTCAATACAATATCTCCAAGAACATGGAAAGAACCATGGGCGTACCTAACGGCTGACCCGCGAAGTTGAACTTCATCGCCTGCACTTTCTGGTGGTCATCGAGGTAGAAGAAACGCCTTCCCAGACCGTAATGGTGCTGCACCGTAAGCATGGTCATCAAACCGGTGCCAAAAGCCTACGACTATCAGACTCCAAAGCTTGTGAATAAACGGAAAGGAGCCTTGCCATCGAGAGTACCATCATAGCATCTCCCAGTCCCGGCTGGCGTGTGATTCTGAGCTGGGTGTATAATTTCAATGTTACCACAACCATCGTGATAGCGTAGAGTGTCCATATTGTTGCCAACAAATGAGTGTCTGAAAAAGTTAGCAATTGGTATACAGGGTGCATTGAAAACCGCTTACCGACATTGATATCTGGGCCGTCAGGGGGTGGGATCGCGTCCATTTTACTTGGCGGCTTTTGCGGGAAAGTGGGGGAACAGGCGGCGATCAAGTACAGGTCGGAATAGAGATTCTGCATGCGACTCTGGACTGGCACTGAAGCTGGTAGAAGAATTGGGCTACATGAAGTAACAAATAATGATATGCTGCCCCCAAATTTGGTGCAAACGTTGACTCAAGACACCCCTTCTTCTCACACGCCATTCTCCATAAAGCCAGGAATCCAAGCATAACAACGAGCGTGCGACAGAAAACCTTACAGCGCGGCGGAATCACGACAACCATCCCGAAAAGACAAACTTCAGGAGTCAGTGGCAGAATCCCGGACTGTGCCATCAGCAATTCTTGGGCGTACACTTGTCAGGTAAGTAGCCGGGCGTCCCGTTTTAAGTTACCGCAAATTTTCGCAATCCAGTTCCCCGCGGGCTTAGTTGTAGCACAGAAAGATTTGCACGTTTGTGATGTGAGCTTTGACCACGCACTGATCAGTTTGTGTGCCTTCGGGCACACCTCCGCACTCGTTCCCAAAGCTAGAGGTCTCTGCCGGCGGTTTCGACGCCATCCCGAACGCACAGATCTATGAATCGCCTCCCCGACGAAGTTGGCACTTGAAGACTGTGAGATACGCCGGAAAGGAGAAGCGGGACTGCTCCGACCCCAGAAACAGCAGCCCCTCAAATGGGCGCATCAGAGTGTCGAAAAATGCCGCAATGGGTTCGAATGAAGAATTCAGAACAGTACATACCCAGGTTGCGATTCAGATAACGAGGAAGACCCTCAGATTTGTACATCATAGCATGCACTCGAAGAGGCTTATGTGAAATGATCTCTCGCGGCTCGATGGACACGCCATAGAAGCTATCAAGATTCCACATTTCGGAGCTGAACGGGGAAAGAAATCACGTCAATCAACCCCAAAAAACGAAAACCATAACAGAGCGAAGGCTGCGGAGGCCACTACTTCGAGTTCACTGAACATATGCTTCGGAGACGCCTGGTGAAAAAGAAGAGACTCGAACGATGCCCGCAGTTTTCACAACTTGAAAGCAAAAGATATGAAATCAAGGAAGAGAATATCAAAGATGAGAGGAGGAAGGCCACTAAGCCGCTTGATTCACATGAACACTGCTCAAAGAAATGCCAAAAGAACTCAGAAATGTCTCCATTTTGCAACTTTTCATGTTATACAGCCCCCTAAGATAAACGCCATGTGCCATGCCACCCCAAATCCGCTCTCCAAACCTATCAGCTACTATCCTCATCCGCATCAGCATCAGCATCAGCATCAGCATCTGCATTCGTCCTCTCCGGCTCATCCTCCTCGCCCGCCGCATCTTCCTCGTTTTCTTCCCCGAACGCAGCTCAGCAAACACGCCTCTTGCAGCTTTCATGACCTCATCCGCCTCCTCAACCTTCACATCCACGTAATCGGTCATCTTGTCCTCGTCGCTCGCCACAAGGCGCTTCATCTTCTTATCGATGTTCTTCTGGCGCTGCGGCCGGATATTAGTGCGCTGCACAATGGGATAATAATACGCGCCCTTCTGGCGCAAGCCATCCTTGCCATCATGCAAAGCCACCACGACTTCCTCCTCGTACTTGTCGGAAACCGTGCCGGTCTGCAGGGCGCTCTCGTAGGCGCGGATGCGCTTGAAGCGGAAGCAGCCCTCGCCGAGGCCGTTCTTCTCCGTGTACAGCTCCTCGTCGTCATTCTCGGGGTCGAGGGCGTCGAACTTGCGTTTGAAATTCAGGGCGCCGGCGGGGGTCTCGGCCATGAAGAACTCGTACTCGATGGTGTCGTCGGGCGGTGGGTTGCGCTCGGGGTCGCGCTCGTAGGCTTCGCGGGTTTGTTGCTTGAGGGCTTCTTCTTCGTCGGTGCCTTCGATCGGCTTGAGCAGACTGTTTTCTATGCGGATGTCGTAGGTGGTGCTGGGCGGGACGGGGTTGGTGAGGAATTTGATGGTCACGTAGCCGCCAACGTCGGGGAAGGAGTCGAGGTCGGGGAGGAGGGGGTAGGCGTCTACGAGTTGTAGGTTGCGTTTTGAGGGATGGCGTACTGCTTTGGTGTTCTTGAGGTTTGATGCTGCCGTTTGGAAGCCCTTTTCCACTTGGCTCTTGATGTATTCCGGCGATTCTTTGTCGATACTTGTCCGCGCCCTCGCAGTGCGATTGCCAACATTATCAATTAAAGATCTTGAAGTCGTAGAGTCGAATCGTGATTTAGATGTGTAAGATGAGATATACTCTGTTCGTCGCAGGAAAGAAACGCCCGAGTCTGAGAACTTGGGCTTGCCAAGTGTCGAAAGGGGTCGGAGAAGAACGCGATCATGAGGATGAGGGACAGGTAATTGCAATGGTGCTTGGATAGCTGTAGACAGAGTATCAGTGCTTGCGCCCTCCAATGAGATTTCCGTACTTACAACTCTCATCACCATCGAAGATACCCGGCATTCCCACCAGATCTAAAGGCATTCCAAGTTCGGCATCAGCCTCGATATTCAGAGGTTGCTCTCGCGCAAGCCGTCCAGCGAATCCAGGCGTCGTGTACTGGCCGCTGGCAAGGCCAGTATTGGGAATGTCGAGGAGCTTCGGCGGGTTTGGGGGCGGTGGTAAGGCATTTGAGTATCGTATTCGCGCGATATAATCTTGGTGGATCATGCGATCAGCACCTCGGGGAGCTGAAGATGCCATGATTGTGGTGTGGAGAGTTCTCGAGGAGGTTGTCGACTTCGAGGTTTAATCGCGGTTCGATACGCGACAATTTTTGACGAGGCTGAAGATGAGCTGGCGCCAATTCACTGCAAATTGGGGGAAGCTTACTTCACGCTCAACGGACTTACAAACCTAAGTAAAGAACAAAGCTAAATCCAATGCAATGTACTTTTAAAACGTGCTTCTGGCAATGAATTTGTGGCGTTTGTCCCATTCAATTCACCGTTGTCTTCTTAAGATTTCCCCTCCCAATGTCCTAACCTATCTGAGACATCCAGGAAATAGAGAGATGAAACGCTAGTTATATATCTAGAATTCGCAAGGTATTTGAAGCAGCACAAGGATCACAGCGTATAATTTCTTTCTATGACCTAGCATTTCGCTATGGCTGCCCCATGGCAACCAGTGATGCCCATCCCATGTTCCCTAGGTATAATTCGACAGAGAAATTGATCGATCATTGATTAAAGGGCAGTAAGGTTATCCTCATCTTTCTTCTCCATGCATCGAATACTAGCACATATGCTTTTGTACAAATGATGATGCCATCATCAATATATCACATTTCCTATGCCCCCTGAAACCCAGCTCTGTCAATTGCTGTTCTTGTTGTACTTCGCCTTGCCGAACGAAAACGGCACGTATCTGTACTTGATCATGTGTTGAATTTGTCTCCTCACTATTCCAATTAGCCCCCCTCCATAAATCACACCACTCCGCCAAAACTTACTGGTCAGCGCAAATAGGATCAACCAGTAAACCACCAACACGGGCCAGAAAACAGGCACGTCGAAGATAGCGAACCAGGTGCAGAGAAACCCAATGGCAATCGCTCTCGTAGCCGAGTACCAGAACTTAAACTCAGGTAGACGGCGAATGAAAGGTCGGAACTCCTCGTCCTGCTTAGTTGGCAAGCCTCCCGCAGCGCCGTCTTCCATATCGTTGTCTATGGCTTCGTTCGAGGGGTCGAATTTCGGTTGCAGGAAGGCGAGGAAGAGGTTTAGGAGGTAGATACCTAGCGAATACGCCACTAATTGAATATCTCGTTAGATGAAGTGGTGTGAGAGGGGATTCTGGGGGAAATACCAATATACCATCCTTGCGCGACGAATATTCGCAGGAAGAAGACGAATAAGAGGCCGGCTGTTCCAAGCCATCTGTAGGGTACGTATGGGGTTGATTTATCTAGCCATGCCTGGTATTGCTATCCCAATCTATCAGCACCTCTCCCATCGCCAAAAGCGCTGCAACCAATGCGCAATCACAAAAGGCCACAACTTACACGTGAAAGCCTTCCTGTATGCGCGCTCACAGCCGCAAAGGGGGTTTGTTCAGGCTCAGCGGAATCCATCGTCGCAGAGCTTCTTGCTGCGTGTAATTTTCGAGTCTGGATGTGTATGCGCGGGAGGGTGGTGAGCGAGCGTGGTGGATGCGGAGAGGCGTGGACAAAGGGGACTCGTAATTCTCACAATGGTTGAATCGAATCCGACACGCTGTTCGCGCCTCAAAAGTTCCAGAAGGCAGGTGCAGGGTGCGGGCCGTAGGTTTTTCCGCAATCGTCTCGTTCAAGAATAGTTTTCATTACGTAAGCGAGGATTGACCGGGGTAGCTCTGCTCCGGTTTACATCGGCTCGGCCTCGGGTGTTCCTGGTGGGTTGAATTGATACATCTATTCATCTCAAGGTCAAGCTGGACTTCTCCTTCCATTGCCCATACGTTTCACTTCGGATCAATCTGACACAAGAACTTAAATTTCTTTCAAAATGATGAAAACATTCCGAGCCGCAAGGCCAATGGCCTCCCTCTTCCAAACCCCCTCTCTC
>QGMK01000307.1:0-29411 GCA_007825345.1 Lachnellula suecica
GTCCGCCTCCGCCGCCACCATCGGAGCCAACCCTCGACCACCGCCGCCGAAGCCTCCGCTCGACGAACCATATCCCCGGTCACCACCGCTTCCGCCTCCGAAATCTTCTCTGCTACGCTCGTCACTGATATTGGCACCGCTGTTACGGCTAATTCCAAGCTTTCGAGCCAATGATGAGGAGATCGCAGGTGGCGTGTCCCATCCCCAGCCAAATTTGGTCCATTGATTCAAGTCTTCGATAACCACTCCTTTGCCTATTTGTCCAACCAGACCCAGGTATGCCGCTGCCTTCGTTTGACGATCAACCATCTTTGTCGCCTGGGCAATCTGGCTCAAATAACCCGCAACAGAAGCTGGTAATTGAGCGTCCTTTGTCATGTCGACACTTGCACATTCAATCGATGTGTCTTTCTGAATAGGGAGGCCGCGCAGCATCCTCCTCGCGTCGGGGATTTGGCCTTCGATGGCAATGAGAACACCGTTTCCGCCCTTGTCCGCGCGTCCCGTTCTTCCGATTCGATGAACGTATTGCTCGCGGTTGGTTGGTAGACCGACCTGGATGACGTGGGTAACATTGGGGAAATCCATTCCTCGGGCTGTAACATCGGTGGAGAAGAGGATGGCGGACTGTGCTTTGCGGAACTTGTCGGTGACGAATGATCGTTGGCCTTGAGTGAGTTGACCGTGGATCTCAAAGATCGCGGCTGGGCTGAGCGGTGATTTTGTGAACCGGCCACCGTTCTCGTCGCTCAGGTTGTCGAAAATTCTGTAGGAGAGCGCAAGATTGGCTGTTGATTGGAAGTATACAATGGCCTTGAATGGGGGGCCTTCGCCTTTCTCATGTTTGGTGATTTCGCGCTTGCAGAACTCCAAAAGTGCTGGCATGTGGTTCTCGAGGCCCGGTGTTGTAATAATTGCCTGGGGTACTTTGTCGTGTGTAGCCAATTCTCCTTCCTTGACCGTTTGGACGAAATGGAATTGTGGCTTCAGCGTTTTCCGAACGAGATGCATGACTTCTCGAGGAATTGTAGCAGAGAACAACATGGTTTGTCGGTCAGTGGTCCGCCTATCAGGCAGCAAGTTGATAATTTCGTCAATCTCTCGGGAAAATCCCTGATCCAAAAGTCTGTCCGCCTCGTCCAAAACTAACGCATTGAGATTTGGAGCCGCGACTCCGCTGAATTCGTCGGACAAGAGATCCTGTAATCTACCAGGGGTACCGACAAGTATGTGACATCCTTCTCTGCGGGTCTTTTGTAACATTTCCCGCTTGCTGTTACCGCCCACAGCGACCTGGACTATTAAATCGGTGTGGTTGGTGAGTTTCGCCGCCTCGACGGCGATTTGCTCCGCGAGCTCGCGAGTTGGTGAAATAATGATGGCCTTAATATCAGAGGCGCGAGCTCTAGAATATCTCTGTCGGGTGGCAAGGTCGGGGTTCTCCTGAATAATTCTTTGTACCGTTGGGACGAGGAAACCTAGCGTTTTACCGGTACCCGTTCGTGCTTGTGCGATACTACGAACTGTATTAGCTCTGAATGAACATTATTCAAGCTTGTGAACTTACATATCAGTACCCTGCAAAGACTGGTTGATGGTCAGAGTCTGCACATCCGTCATAGTCTCATGCCCCATCCCTTTTGTAATAGCATTGACAACATTCGGGTGAACCAGTTCATGGTCGAGTAGCTCATGGAACTTGTTGATCACCGGGAATTCCTTTCCATCTCCAACAGCTCCGCCATCATCGTAAGCCACAGCTTGATTCCTCAACCGCGACGAGACGTGCAGCCATCTTGCTTCGAGGGCGGGGTGCGCAGTGCTTCGTATCGACAGAGAGAGGGTCGAGGGTCTAGTGGATGGAATTCGCGCTGTTGATGCCGCAGCTCGAAAAACTCTGGATATCGAGGCCGGGCCCCTTCTGCATGCGCTGAACATCCTCAACACGGAACGAGACAGTTCCAATGGAAAAGGACAATATAATACAACAAGGAAGAAGCGGAATATCCTAGATACAAGGAGTGTAGTCGGCGAGCCTGAAGGTTGCCTTTGTCGTGGGTTTGCAGAGGATTTGAGAATCGTTCGAGGTTTATTTCTCCTGGACTTTTTTAAAATTCTGACGCTAGGGTTTATCGAGATAGGACGGCACGTGACGATTTCCCCTTTTAAAGGAGATCCACTGTCTCGGAACCATCAAGTTGAGTATTCTTATAGTCTTGTTCAAGTAATTTTTGGATTTTGGAATATATACCGTGTCTAAATCTATCTCTGTGTACCTTCAAACTTCCCAAAGACACCAGGTACCCACCAAAACGCCATCAAATGCTAGGTATCTAAATCAAAAACCACATTATTACCGCTCGTACGTGTAGTCATATCTAGTATCATAAATCGTCACACAGCTTCATGGATATTCGTCGTCACCTCCTTTCCATACTCTGCGATTTCCGAGCACCCATTATCACCATTCCCTGACCAACGCCCTCATGAATGCCACCCGTAACACCCTCCACAACCCACGCGGCTGTTTCTGTAATTATTTGCCCGACCTTTCCATCCCCCATTCCATATATTGTGCCAGCCATGCTAAGTCCTTCTTTTCCGATGATATCCACAATCTCAATACTTTGGCTCAGCACTTTCTCTGATATCTTATGCGCGCGGTCGTATCTGTACGCAGATTGAAGCAAGTACTTCAGATACGGAAGAACTAACTGAACGAAGATGAAGATCTGAATGATCGTTGATGCGAGAGTGCGGTGGAGTAATGAAGGATGGTTGGCGTTTGCTGCTTGGCTGGCTGAGCTGTATTCGAAGTTTCCTTCCAGCCGTAAAGGCTCCATGACTCCCGCCGGCAGAGCACTCTTGATACCCATTTGTTCTTCGGTTGTAAGGTCGGCAGGTAATCCTCTGAGAAGGTAGGTGATGGCGTGGATATATAATTGTCTCGCAAAACTCGCATTGCTTAATCGTTGCTCTTTGGAGATGGCGGAAGACTCTGCCGCGGCAAGGCTCAACAAGTTCAAACCTATTTCGTGTTATCAGCTCAGTCTATATCTCACGGGCAGTTTTCACGTACCTTGGTTTGCAAAATTCCACCCAATTCCAGTACTGGATTCCGTCAACTCTATTCCTCCAACTTGCCTTCCTTCACCAGTGCCTGGCCGCGAAGCATCTTCATTTGAGGAGGCACTCTCAAATGTATATTCAGCAACCTCGTCTTCTCTTGTCCCCGCAGATCGACCCCAGAATATGGCAGATGTGTACACCGCATTTGGAGTTCGCGTTTCGGAACTCGGTCTCAATTCCATATCTGCAGGATTCCTTCCCGCTGCGAGCCCATACATGCTCACAGATCTGCGGATCGAAGGTAGACACGGAATCCTACGCTGAACCGTAGACGGAAACATCGAGAACAGCATTGACTCTTTCTGCTGAGGGGCGAAGTCTCTGGGCAGTAGCCGGATTCGTGAGATGAATGAGTTTAGGGAAACAGCTCGTGTGATATTTTACGGAGTGATCGTTCTGTCAAAGGGGCCTCTGGGGAATCAACCTTCGAAGTAAAAGCCCAGATCGATTCGCAATGGGGAAGAGGGTTCGCTGAAGTGTTATTGAGACTACTACTACACTCCTGGACTGGGATTGAAAGTCATATTGAACGCGTAAAAGAAAACCGCAATAAGCCAAAGAGAAGTGAAATTGAGATCAGGAGAGATATAATAACGACAGGAATCTCAAGGAAAAGAGATTGGAAAAGACCATGAGGCAAAAGTGGATGGCTGACGATAAGAATACGGAAGACCCTGAGAATTGGAGTCGAAACATCCTGTGCGCTCTTTCATGTGAAGCCAGCAGGCATGTGAAAGTGGGGATCCACGTGATGCACACCCTAAATAGAATCCGGGAATTACATACGCGTTTTATGTTTATATTCTGGAATTTCGGACGCGTTATGCTATAACCAAGCCAAAGGTATTTGATGGTTTCGATGAGTTTTGTTTTTTGTTGGCATATAAAGAGTGTGTCGAAAGGCCAGACAAAGGAAAAGCAACCCGTCCAGCCACCTCAAACTTGAACGCGATGCTTCGCCAACAGCTCCCTCACTCTATCAACCGGCAGCCCAGATAAATGAAGGCCTTGATATCCGGTTCTACCAGTTCTTCCAGCAATCATCGAGTTCAAGATCGCCTCTTCCGTCGCTTCAGAAGCTGCTCTGAATGTGGCATCCACACTTTCGTTCTTGATTATCTCGATCTGGTTGACTTCAACCGGTCCAACTCCCATCACTTGCGGAGTCAAGACTCTTTCGTTTGGCTTGTTGGCTGTAGAGAGTGCAAGGATAATATCCCCAGAAAAGTTCCGTCCGACGCCGTGGCCTCCGACTTGGGCAAGACCAACCGCGCAATGTCTTGCGAGACGGTTGAGCTGATGAGGCAACATCGGCGCGTCGGTTCTGTATTCCATCAGTCGCTATTCATTCGGAGGGAATGGAATAATTACATCAGAATGACAACAATGCTGCCATCATCGGCCTTGCCTTTTGGCACCTTGCTCTGCGCCTCCTCCTTCTGCTCCTTGAGCAACAACTTTCCAATCGGCACACCTCCAATCTGCAGATCATAGTTATGTCCATAATTAGTCTGTACCAATACTCCAACCGTATACTCCCTCCCATCTTCCTCCCCGCCTTTCACAACTCGGGAGCTCGTTCCAGTACCGCCAGGAAACATATGGCAGGTCATCCCCGCACCACCTCCATTCTGCCCCTCAAGAACTTCGGTCTGCGTCATGGCAGCTTTGAAAGCATCCAAGACGTTCTCTTTTGTAAGTGCGGATTTGTACACGTCGTTGAGATGCCAATCGGCCGTCTCGGCCACAATTGGCGTTCCATAGGAATGGCTCAACTCGGTGAGGTCTTTCCCTTTCTCTTTGGCGTTTTGGAGAGTCCATGTCCAGATGGCTTGGAAAGTAGTGCCGAATGAGAGGGAGTTGGTAAGGGCAATTAGCTATCACTTATCAGTTCACGGACAAATGGTTAGAGTGTTACGCAAGACTAACAGTATTGGTAAAACCCCAATCTTTGATTTGGTATGAACCACTGACTTCGCCGTTGCCGTTTAATGTGTGCATTCCTGCATAGCACGGGATGGAGATCACATCCGGGTGACGAGGAAAGATTACTGTAACGCCTTTGCAAACGTCTTCGCCATCTTCTCCGATAGTGACTTGACCGATTTGAACTCCTGTTTCATTCAGTGGCTGCTCAGCCATTAAAAGATGCTCGATGACATACCTTTAACATCAAGAATGGAGTTCTTAAGCCCAGCAGGAAGCTGACCGGGGGTGTATCCCAAATCCTTGATGGTCATGCGGGCCATATTGAATATCTGTTTGGAATTTGCTATGTCGGAAAGTTTGTCGACGATATGTTTTCTTTTCTTGAACTCCAATCAGTCACGGCTTTATAGTAGTCGTCTGAAGATATTCATATCGGAGTCAATATTGTAGCGCGTCAGCCCTGCATGAAGGCTCTCTAGGTCGAAGCCAATGCCCCACCATCAACCCCCGCACTTGTGTGCGAAACTTGTCACAATATTTAGTTCGCAGTCAGCGCAAAAGTTTATGACTCAGAGAATCCGCGCAATTGATTGCTGCTGCAGGTACAAGATGAGTGAAGGTAAGAGTTCGTCACACTCGTCTGAACTTATGGATGATGCCTTCCTATTTCGACCCAGCGGGATGTTTTCTGGGTTGACTGTGATGTGTGAGTCAACCGGCAATTCTCTGGGCGGTTTCTTGATGATCTTTTTCTGTCGAACCTCAGGTGTCATCTGGGGACGAATAATTTTTCCAATCTTGGTCTTCTTATTAGCAATTTTTGGGCTTTGAGATGGGTTACTCCGTCGTTGAATATTTTGACTATTCAAAAGTTGGAATTTCTTTTAAAGGTTGGACTCTGCTTTCGGAACAAACAGAAAAGCTGACTTGAAATTGAGTTGAAGCCGAGTGGCTTTATTTGACGGCCATTCATCATCATGCCAGACAAGCATCGAATTATGAGGATGAATATACAAATTCCAGCCCTGAGTCTACTGAATAGCAAATTCTTGTTTGTCTTCTGAGTTGCAGTGAAATGGATTGCTTCCATTCTACTGAATATAAAACTATGTTCCGGCAGATGTAGATTCATGTTCAACAAAATCGAATTATCCGTCTGAGTTGCATAACAAAATGTTAACGTTTTCCAACCTTTTTGATGATCAGGAAGGACTTACGAGTTATCCTAGTTTTCGACGCCGGAGCAAGAAACCCAAAACGACGACCGGCAATGAAGCGTTTGGTGAAAATACTGGTGGTGGAGCTGACAACGCTGAAAACGGCACTGCTAAAAATGATGATGTTGAGGATACTTCGAAGAAAGTCTCAGTCTGGGTGAGAATTGCAAGAAAATGTCATAGGAAGACGTAAGTAAATTGGCTTTCGTTAAGAGCATTGGCTAATACACCTACCACAGGTTCGTCGGCGCGGTTTTTTGCAATTTCTGGGCATTTTTCTTCCCGGCTCTACATGTGATCCTCAGCAAACTCCTGGTGGGGCACATTGATCCCAATCAAGTGGCCACGACCAAGCTCTATACATGGATGAGTGTTGCAGGCCTTGTACTCAACGATGGTCTACCTCGGGCTGCGTGGACAGTGATCGGTGATGATACCACTAGAAGTCGTCACTCTAGAATCAGTCTCAGTTACACGCTCATCTTATTTCAGGTCGTCTTCGGTATTGCTGTTTCTGGAATTCTGATGGCAAGTGCAGAGAGAAATGCTGTCAGTCCATCAGCAACTGTATCGGGTGGAATGAGCAAGACATCTCTCGCGTATGTTCGATACGATGCCATGTCGGCTTTGACTTCTGCAATTGAAATTGGCGTTTTCAACTCTGCCCGGGCTTTGGACCACCCGGAAATACCAATGCTGGTCAACTTCGTCAAGTTCTCTCTGAACATGATTCTGGATGTAACCGTCATGTCCCAGTACGGTACTCTGGTCCACCAGCCTTCAATGATCAACCAAGCAGCCATAAATATGACTTGTGATCTGGCATCCGCGGCGCTTGGATTGTGGTACTTTAAGAGAGTTACCACTAAGTACACCAAAGAGAGGACCACGGCTACCACTGGTCCTAATGGTTGGAAAGCAATCGACAAATCGAAAGCTCGGCCATGCTATGCTTCTCTGAAGGTACTTTTCCAACACGGTATCTGGACTTTTATTGAGTCCGCGATCAGGAACCTCATCTTGGTGTATCTGATGATCGGCTTGACTACGGCATTGAAGACAGAAAATGCAACGGCGTGGAATGCCTTCAGGGACATCCGACTGGGTATGCTTCTAGTTCCGCTACAAGCTCTCGAAACATCAACCTTGACGTTCGTTGGTCATGCATGGGGCGAATGGCGAAAAGAAGTTGGTCCCACGGAAACGCAGGTGGAGGTGAAAGAGAGTGAAAAAGATAAACTTACGAGTAAGTTCACTTCCACAAAGCCCGATCCCTCCCGCTGATTATTTTCAGAGTTCTATGCGATTACCAAACCAGCGTGGCTACCATGCTTAATGATACCACCGCTTGAAACCGTACTCTTCATTGTCCTCAGTATCTGGTGGGCAAAACCATATGCTTTGTTCATGTCAGGTGATCAGTCAACAGCTGCAATGGTGCAATGGATGTGGAGAGTACGTTCATTCCCCTCTCTTGCCTCTTGATTCCAAGACAAAGCTAACTTCTGTAGACAATCGACTGGTGCTGGATTCCCGCGGCGCTTTCCACAATACTCGCTACTATCTTACTTGCCACAACACCGCGTTACTTCTGTCTTCAGGGAGCAATTACAGGCCTTCTCTGGATGCTGCCTTGGGCTGTTGGCGTTCCCGGCTACAACTACACCGCAGCAAGAGCTTGGCACTTTGCAGCTGTCCTTTTTGGCGGGGAAAAACTGGTCAGTTTTTGCAGCGTGGTGTTTACCTGTTGGCTATGGAGGAGATTGTTATTCAGAGGTAAAGTGAAGTTACTGCCTGTAATGAAGGAAGTTGATGAGAGTATTCCTGCGAGCGACAAGCCATAGACGAAAGATGAGCCGATTACTGAAAGGCCTAGTAGGCCTCAACCAGCAGCTAATTCCGGTGAAAACAACGAAGGAGGTTTATCTTAAGTGGGTAGATAGCATTTGGTCCAGCCATTTCTGAAAGGCGTGGGGGACTTTTGTGTCAAGTTTGGGAGATACTTTGTATTTACGAAAACCGAATTCAAGACGAAGATGCCCTGATTTTGGCTCGTGAAAAACTTCGTGGCCCATTCTTGGATTTGAGTAACGAGACTGACAACTTTGTAGGCACTCCAATACAAGACAGAATATCAAGTGGAAACACATCATAAAGGAAAGAAAGTGTTTAAGTCGTAAAATTACGGCTTCAGTGTAGCTAGCAAACCTGAATTTCCCAATCTTGTCGCCTCTCCTCACTTCTGGTCAGATCAATGTCTCAAGCGGGGACAACATATTCGACCCCCTTAGTCTTCCAATCTCCTTTCTTAACTTCCGCTTTCTCCCACTCGACCTCTTCAAGACACCTCAAATTAACAGGCGTTTTCCGCTCCCAATCAGGGTAATTGGCCGTGTCATAAGAACCCGGGATCCTCTTTAAATACACACTCACCCCACAAATCCCACAGAAAGTATGTTCCTGGAACATGCGACCAAACAGATACACCCGTGGAGCCTCTTTGAAGGAAATGGATACTTGGGCCGTTTTAGGGTAGGCGAGAATTGTGCCGTTCTAAAGACATTAGTCACGAAGATAATGAGGAATGGTGTTACATACACGCATGCAGATACTGCAGTCACATTCTTGGATGTATTCATGACCACACGGAAGGGGCCCTTGAGTGTTCAGGGCCATAGTCACATTTCCGCAGTGGCAACCGCCGGTGTACGTCTTGCTGTTTTCGATATCGGCTGTTGGGTCGGGGCCGGTGAAAGGAGTCGGTTGGTAGTAGGGCTCAATAGATTTGCCGTCAAATCTGGAGAGATGAGTTAGAGGGCTATTGCATGTGAGGGGGCAGAAGTGCATACTTCTTGACCGGAAGAGCCCAGATGTCGACGTCGTTGAGCGTCCGGATCTATGCTGAATGTGAGATGAAGCTTCCCCAAAGATAGGGTGGGAACCGACATTGATACTGATATCCCTTCCAGGAGGAGCACTATGTTTCTTTCCCATAACAGGGGTGCCGCAGGTAGGACAGAACTATTTGACGTTAGCCCAACAACCTCAAGTTAGTGCAAGATGCAATAAAACATACTCGATGGAGCATGGTTTTTCCAGCAAATTCATAGTCTTTCAGAACATCTTCGCCTCTGATGTTAGTCAAGTCTCCGGGGCCGGGAAAGAAGTGTTTGTAGCCTTTCTTGAAGCAAATGCTACAGTTGCATTCGAAGGCCGTGAGGATTTTCGGGCCGTTGAATGTGAACTTCACAGCACCGCAGTGGCAATTACCATTGTAGTTCCTGATTTTTGGGGAAGCAGTCGACGTTGACTCCGCCATCGCCTTGACGTGAGATTAGAGAATTGAATAACAAATGGAAAATTGGATGTGAAGGTAAGAATACTCAAGAGAAGGAAATCTGTAACTTGAAGGTTGTAAAATTGTTGAGGCTTCGTTGTCGATGTATCCTTGGGGGAACCAGCACCGCCGGGTTCAAAATGGTCCGATTAGTGTAAGAGGAAGGATGCCCAACGCCAATCAATGAGTTATCTCAAGGATAATACCATTGAAATTTCCACGTCCACGGAAATTTCGCTAGTGACATGCCGGGTAAGCCACATTTGGGTGCCATTTAAATTTCTTTTGCCGTCACCGCCTCTTTACTGACCAACAGATTTTTTGTATAGCACTCGAGGCGTTGCTTGTGAGGTTGAGTTGTCATTTTGCTGGAGGTTGATTCTTAGTCCGCCAATAGCCAAAAGTTAGATTAAAAACTCGCGACGCGTGTCGCGCTCTCGAGTTTCAGATCCTGGGGACGCGTCGTTACCCCGCGTCGACACTTCAAACACCCACCACATTTCACAAATTCTCAATCTTCCTGTTGTATCTAATCCTACAGCTGAGGCTTACTTAGAGGAATATCAACATAATTTCCATTTATGTTGACATATGAGCGAGCAATCCTATGAAGTCTAGGCTGCAGCGTGTCTTTGGCCTCGCTCAACAAAAACGGCGGATGGTTCAGTAATCAAGCTGCGCCCTTTTTCAACCCCGTTGAGAATGCGTTGAATACTTCTTGGGTTATCCAGATCTGGATACCGTGAACCGGAACAGGATTCCCAGAAGATCTGTGCCTTCCTCCGAGTAGAAGTAAGTATCGCAGCCAACACTGCGCTGCAGCAAGTCGCTTTTGGATGGTGTCTTGACAGCCGGAATCTCAAGATAACGTGACTTTAGCAGCCGCGCAAACAAATGCCTTGATGAGTATCAAAGGCCATCAACGGATATATCATTGGATATGAACGGAACCCCGGGCGGAAAACCACCCTGAAAGCCCTGAGGAAGGCCCCTCATGCTGGGCACGAGGATCTTTCGGTATGGGATTTTGATCGATCATTTCTTGCGCGCACAACGATTGGCTCATGCTTGATTGAGTCCTTCTCAAATCTACCTCTGCAGTTGTGGAATGGGTGGTCGACCGCCCGCAGGGCGATCGAAGGTGTCAGCGTAACGCCCACAGGGCGAGCATCTCGAATATTATCCTTTCTCAGATTTCTCTTCAGAGATATATAACCTTTCGGCAACCTCTCTTTGGAATCAGTCTTCCAGTCGCTCCCCAGCATGACCTGTTGCTATCGACAAACCTCTCATATCACACCATAAACCACAACACATAAAGTTATATACGAGCTCTCCTCCCAAGATAGCCTCATATTGATCGGGCTGGGTCAGCCTTACCGAAGAACACACGGGTTCTGGAAATTGGGAGTGCACCTCCACAAAAGATCTAGACTGCCGATCTTATTGTGAAAGTGACAATCGAGGCTGAAAAGGCCGCTACCGATTGACTGTAATGGTCAATCGACGTATTTGGCAGGTACTCCGGCCGTGTGATGCGGGTGAGAACAAATGCCTTCCCCCTCATTTGATTTAGCCGAAGGCTTCGACGTCGACCGCAGCAATTCCTGAGATGCCCTTTTATATTCTGAGGGCAGCCGCCTTCGAATTGCCTCGTTTGACATGACACGAGGCTCGTCTGCCTGGACCCCTTTAGTGGTTCCTGTACAGTATCGTTGGACATCGGCTGCCGGGCATCGACTCCCTGGGTGGGAAATGCCTTGCTGAATCCCTTCGCGGGCAGCCTTACCGACGGCGTTACAATGCCTCATAACAGGGCAGAACTGGGGGCAGTTTCTGTAGCAGATGATTTCGAATCACTTGGGACAACTGGAAGCAGAGGGTGAGCTCGGTCCTTTCCCTGGTATCTTGGCCAGTCTATCCTTTCACCGGTCACTGTAACTGATTGCGGCCGGTATGCTCCAGGTCATCAGCCCCGCTATTTACCTCTAGGTACACGATTTCACAGCCAGGTTACACGGGTAGCCTTTTCATAGAACCAATTGTGCCATCAAGCGTCTGCAAAGTCAACACGAAGCATGCAAGTGCTCCTCAAAACCGGACCGTGTCACACAAGGAACGTGGTGAATGAGGAATTGGCCTTGAATCAAGCTTTCTATGGAAGCACGAGACCAAACTGGGCCCAACAGATGCTCATGAGTGTGGCGGGGAATGCCCAGGGATAGTGGCAGGACAACGCATGCACTGTGCAGGACAACCGATCCAGTGCCGGAATAGACAATGGGTATGCCATCTTGTAAGATCGATAGAAAATAGTCAAGAGACTCTTCCAGTCAATTTACCTTCATTGTGTGAGAGATTGTTTCTATCACCTGTTTAGACTCCTCCTCAACTCAGAACACACACGCTGATTCTCGTCTTCGCCAGCCTAGACTCTATCATCCCCACGCGAAGCCGAGAGCATGAAAATGCCTTCGAATATATCAGCCGCAGATGTCAAGATATGTGAGGTAGGTACTGATAGCTTGCACTAGGTAGGGCGTCTTGCACTGAAAAAAGGCAAATCGACCTCTTGCTCGACAAAACTATGCGTGCGTGGACCGGTGTAGAATGGATTGCCATTGATGCTTGACTTGTCTTACCTACACTGCCTCTTACGAACGCCATGCCGGTTTGTCCCACGTTTTCTTGCCACTCTTGGCCTGTCTTGACGAGCTGGCCTGTCTTTCACTATGCTTGAACCCCACAATTCATCTCCGTCTAACATAGATCCCGATGCACGGTGTTGCTGCCCCGGATCTCCCTCTTTGGTATTGCATGAATATCCCGTATTGGACGCAGTGGTGAAAGGGCAAATCATCAGGCATGATATATCTCTTCTTTCATCCTTACTTCGACCTCCACACGCATGAAAGCTCGGATATTTCTGTGTAGATATAATATTCCCAGAGCCACCCCCACTTGACCTGCTTGAGGACATTGCTCATTTGCAAGCTTCATTCTTGATCTATTTAGCATTGTAGTCGATATGCAGAACACACGTTCGCAAGAAGGAGGCTTCCGTTACTCGCCTGTGTCTTCTTCTGGGACATCATCGTCGCATTCAAGGATGAAGACTTCACTTTATTCACCCGCCTCAACCTCATCTTCACTATCTGCAATGGGCACATCCCCTTTGAAACCTCCTTCGAATTACGCATATCCATCGCCAGGTTCCGACCAAGTCTTGTCCACTCATGACCTGAGCTACCCATATCCAACTGAGTATTTGAATACAAACGGTGTCTACCATGGAACAGGCGACTTCGAACCTACCTATTCAAGTTACATTCGGAATGCTAGTAGCGAGTTTGGCGCTTACGATGAAACCCAGCATCCGCCGCCGCGATTTGCAACTGGCAATGCAGCAATGGTCGAATACGCCTCAGCAGGGCATGCTCTTTCAGGCCGGGACCCAGCTTTGGCTAGCCATGTCTCAGACTTCGACTATCATGTGGATCCTGATGATGTATATGATAAGGACGTGATCGGATATGCTGCGGGAGGTGTTGCCAGCAACGGCGGAGACTATGAGAGCGGAGTCGCGCACACAGGCAGACACGGTGGGGGATTTGAAGGTGCCGGTCAGCCGGCGGGCCATTTTCATGGCTGGAAACCTGGTCCCACTGGGGACTCGAATGGGGTCTATGTTGGACTTGACGTTGAAAGCATGGTGCCCAGCGCGGGGAGTAGCAGCCGTGGGGGGAGTACGGCTTTGTCAAGCCATTCTCCGGTATTTGAGGCTGCCGGTGGCTTATCAGAATACTTGGCTTACCCTTCGACGGACGAACCTCCTGGCGGAGGCTCCACCACATGCAGCGATACCGTAGCAACATCAGAGTACAGCATGGATGCTGACATGGACGAGTCTTCTGCTACTACAATGTCTAGTGACAGGCAAGTATCCCTCGATGATGAGCTTGAATCCGTCACCTGGTCTGGACCTCAGCGCTGCAAGATAGTCCCCGGCTGTGGATCCAAGACCGTTTTCAAGGATGAAAAGTCCTTCAAAGTACATCTGAACAATGTGCATTGCGAGAAACCATTCAGCTGCAATTTCTGTGTCTATGTCTCTAGCAACAAGCACGACATAGAGCGCCATACCCAGAGCAAGCACCGAAAGCGAAAGCCATATAAGTGTGAGAGGCCGTACTGTACCCGAAAGGTGCGAGCGTTCTCCAGGCCCGATCACCTGAAGGTTCACGACAGAAAGCATCACTCACACTTCCGGTGCTTCTTTTGCTCCCAAGATCCTCATTACCAACAGTGGTTTGATTCTGATCGGGAGCTCTGGCAGCATACTTATGAGGCGCACCCTGGGTCCTATCCAGTGCGGACATGAGGACTCTCATTGGGCAGTTGAGCTGGGGGGTGAGCGAGGTTTCAATGACGAATTATGAAAAATGGTCCAGGATTATGGATGAGGTGGCGGACCGTGGTTAATTGTCTCTCGCTGCTTTGAATGATACCACAGGAACTGGTGGAGATGTTGTACGGCGTAATTTTTATACCCTTGAGCAGTGTGATTGTGGGAAACCAGGATTTTGGTGGGGATGGGGAGGTTTGGTTTTCATTAATTATTCTCAGCATGCATTCAGGCAGTTGCATTTTACTTTTGGGGTGTACGTAATGATTGTGTCTTGTCCACTTAACGATTGACGATATAGCAAGAAATTGAAATTGAAATTGAATGATTGGATATTCGTCCTCAAGTAACTACTTTGAAGTTTGTAGTACAAGTGAGCTCTGATAATTCGACAGGCACTTCCAGATTTGAAACTGGACTCGTACAAAGTGTAATAGCACATGCCGTTCAGAGACCGACATATTGTTTTCTTAAAATAGCTGTGTTGCTCTCGAGTCATGACAGTAACAACCAAGTACGAATAGAGAAGATAGATTGGAAAATCTCTGCAGGCCACTGCATCATCCAGAAGGGCAAGGCTGCAGTGTCTCTAACGCCTGAACGAAGTCAGAAGAGATAAATAGAACGCACCGTCCCCAACCTTGAACTTTCAAATTCTTTGCGGCCGGACTCGCATTTGCGCATATCTTTCCCCCTTTCGCCTCGTTCTCAACTGCAGAGCGTCATCTCTCGCCTCGCCCGCATCACCCTTGACCAATTCGTGTTCATGCAGCATATTCAAGATGACAGCGCCTCCGACTGGCTGGACTGCCCTCAATGGGCATTCTCAGATTCTCAAGTTCCTCATCCCCTGTTTAACTCGGCCGCAGTGGCCAGTCAAGATGGGTGAGTTTTTTTTTTTGCATGCGCTAACAAAAGAGGGCATTTCGCAGCCTTAGGCTCAATGGGAACCTGCAATGCAGCTGTCCATTTTCATTGGACAGTATCTATTACCCATCTGCAGTCACCGGCGGGAGTAATTTCGAACTTTACAACGAACAGTGGTTCCAATCTGGCTGGTCTCCATCGGACTCTGGGAGCGAGACCACGGCTTTTTGCCCAGACTATAGCACCGATATCAATAATGGTGTACTCGCGAAAGCATGTGATTACGATGGGTGCCAGCCTCCTTTCATCTGGACGAAAAGCGAATTCAAATCTCATCTGAAGCAGCATGCGGATTTAGTACTCGCTGCATGCAAGGAAGGCGGGATTTGGAAGTGTAGTTGGGGCTATGGCTGCAATGGAAAAGATTTCAAGTCACGCAAGGCCCTCGAAACACACCTGGAGAACATCCACGTCAGCCCATTGGTCTGTTCAGAGCCAGACTGCAAACACTTTACGCCATTCCGGAGCAACTATGAGCTGGAGAGACATATCAAAACGGTACACTGGAGCGACCAAGATCTGCAATGGCAATGCCCCACGTCAACTTGTCCCAAGTACAAGAAGTCTTTCGCGCGGAAAGACAAATGGATAGAACATCTCAGCAAGCACTCGTTGGAGAGGGCATGTCCCTTCAATCATTGCAACGCCTCGGTTACCTCCCAGTCAAAAATGGTCGAACATGTTCGAAAGAGTCACGGCAAATATGAATGTGGTATCGGACATTGCATCGAGAAGCCACCTTCGCAGTTCTTGGAATTACTACTTCTCAGCCATCTAGAAATTGACCACGGCTTTCAGCCGCGAGAGGTCAGAGCAGCCAGAAACGCAGCTCTTATGAACCGCGAACGCACGATCAAGCTGAAACACTTTTCGGATATCAGAAAGTTGAAAGGTTGCGAAAGGGAATGAACATCTCTTCATACGTTGGATCCATGACATAAAGGACACATCTTTTCTCCTTATGCTTTGTTACATGCATTCTTGGTGTTTCGGCGGTTCTTGAAGAACCGTCGTTCAAGATCAGGCTTCGATTTCAAGATTGATTTAACTTCAGAAATTGACACATTGTCATGTTTTGAAGACGAAAATACAAAAGAATAACCATGGTGGAACGGTTTTGGGCTTAGTAGCATGTGTTATTTTGACCTGACTTGAGTCTCTCATTACGTAGTTCCTAATACAGATTGGCACCTGTAATTATATCAATGCCTGATTTAATGAATCAAAGTTCCAGTATCCGACGCAAGACTTTGTGAGGCAGAGGTCAGCGCAAGACTGAGGCCTTGTTTCAACCTCTAAAATAAAAGGATACTAGAGCAACGAAGCAAAAAGGTCGAATGGCTCAATAATCATTTATCCGCTTCCCAAGAGACTGTTGAAACGTTAATTCTTGTTGCCTCGTTTAGTCCGATGTCCTCGTCGATGAAATACCGAAATACTGTCTTCGACTTCAACTTTGAAGTCTTGTCGGACATTCCGGCCAAAGCAGCAGTGCCCGTTTGCATGCCTTCAGTATGATTTTGTCTCGGGCATAGTTTATAGGATTCGTCTTTTCCCGACGATAGCGATTTACAGCCTGTAAGGAACCCAGTGGGTGTTTCTGCCCCTTGAGAGAATTAGTGGCTTGAGTAGTTCCAAGAACCTTCAACCGGTGACGGATTTGGAAATGAACGGTGATGCATTGAGCACCCTCGGTAAAGGGACGGAAACTTTGGCCGCTGCATACGCCCTACCCACGAAGCCCGAAGGCATAGCTTTTATAAGTAGTCGGTGCATTTCCATGTCTTCCTACTGGGGTCAATCTCTCTACCCTTCAAAATCAATTATTTTCTTCAATTAACCTACATTTGAAGTTCCGCATTCCATTGATCTCAAATTATCTCATTCTCCGAACGTCCAGCGGGAGAAAGCAGTGTCACCAATCCTTCTCGCTTCATCGGCGAATCAACCAGGAGCGGCTCAACCACTCCATCCCAAAAGAGCATATCAATATGGGAAAGCTGAGAATGTTCACATGATTGGTTAGAAGACATGATATTATTCGCGTGCAAGAGCATCTGGGGCACAACCCGCAATTGACCTCTTCGCACTGAGGATCCTGAGCTGTCTGGGGTATACATGTCAGAGGCATGCCCTCGATTGGAAATTGGGTCTCAACAATCTGCCAATATGCCTTGTTGCGCTGCCTTGCAGGTAGCCTCACAATGTGGCATAGGGCAGATTGAGGCTGTGCCAAAATACCCCGCGTTAGAAAGACATTGATGTGATCTTGGTAGACGGTAAGCAGTATCTGTGTATGAGCTCGTGGCACTGTGCGTATGGGTGTCGCATTTCTCATTCTAGCCAGGAGTTCGAACTATCAGCTAACGTGTATCCCCCAGGATACGGCTAGGATTCGATTTGGAAGCAGAAAGGAACATCACTGGCCTTGCTTTCGTAGAACATCGACCTTCGATGCCTGTCCAATACCCCTCATCGGTCTATAGTCGTGTGCCACCAAGCAGAGTGTACGCTGGGCCGAGATCTCGAGAGTCACCCGGCTGAATAAAAAGAGGTGAACGCCTCGTTGCCTTGTTTGCCTTTCGGCTTAGCGGTGGATGCTACAGACATGCGAGATACAATGTCCAAAGTACGGGACGATTCGACGAAGGTCCTGCGGAGGAATTGGAGCGTCGACTCTAGGCCATCTGCAGATTTCATAGAAAGCAATCTGAAGTCTATTCAGTTGGTTTGCCTTGTCAGTGAGTTGTCCACGACTAGCGGTGTTTGCAAGCTCCATGCTCGTCATTTTGAACCGTGAACATGCTTGCTTACTTACTAGCTCTTTGCCTCTCCTTTCAATGGCCAATCCGGCTTCCCGACTACATCTGCACGGAGCGCCCCCAGAATGCCCTGAGAATGCCCACCACTATTTCGTCGAAAAGAAATCACGTCGGAGGAAAGAGCACCTGATAAACGAATGAAGTGATCCCCAGGTGCAGCACAGACATGGCGGTCGACCGTCTTGGAGCTTCCCATGCAGGGAACGGGGCATTTTGCATATCCTGCTACTCTGAAGCGCGTCTGCGCTTTAAGATTTCCTACTGAGCATACTTTGATGGCCCACACCAATCAGGCCTGCTCGGCGCAGTGCATGAGACACGACCGCAGGTTACGACTGTGGGGAGTTCGTCTTCACTCTTGTTCCACCCCGGCCTTTTGAGACTGATACGACAATGGAAAGTATTTTGGCAATGGAACAGACCAATGGAGCTCCCATGGAAAGAGCCTCCTGAGCGCGGCCCTTGAAATGCCCAATTCGCTGTCATTGGAAACCCATCTTCATTCAACGCCGCAGACAGTGTGTCCACGCAAGATACGCAACAAATCAAAAAGCTCTTATACTTAGCTCGACGGCTCCGCATGATTTTAAAGTTTCACACTTTCACATTGTGCTGTTCGATTTTGACTGTTGATATTTTTGGTTCCTTACTTCCAAATATTAGTGTCAGCATGGCGAGTCTCCGGTCACCAAACTCCTCATCGTCTACCTTCTCCAACTCGTCGCCTTCCACATGGTCAGACGCATCGCATGCAAACTTGTCGGACGACCGATACATCACACGACGCGACGCCCAATATTCATCTCCCCGAACTGTGAATAGCCCGTCATCTGATGGCTACGAAAGGTCGTGCCCCGCATGCCTCCAAGTCAGTTGCGTCTGCTGTCATGGCAGCTACTTGGATGTTACCTCTTCAGAATATAGTCAATACACTAGTGGAACTGGTAGAATCCACGGAGTCGGCGGTTATGGCTCGCCAGATTGGGTGGGGAGTGATGCGGAGGCACCTTACAATATTGTGGCAGCAACTCGCCTGAATGATCCCTTCGTCTCTAATGGGAACATGGAGAATTCCAGATACTCTCATCTCTCCGGGAATCTAGATCGGTTGACTGGAGCACCTTTCGCCCCAAAACCACTTAGCACTATTAGACTCGTACCGTCTAACAATGACGTTGGTCTTCGGCATATTTGGGGAGAGGCAGGTGGCAGCAATGAAGGTTGGGTAAACCAATATCAAAATGGCAGGCTTTTCAGTAAGCCAGAAGATTTCCTGGTCTCTAGCCCTGAGCAAGACACGGGATCTGGGCACATACTGTGCCTTCTCGAATCCCAATGCAAGTTTGTCTGCAAGAGTGAGCCATCTTTTGCGGCACATCTACGAAATGTCCACTGTGACAAAATATGGTATTGCACAGTGGAAGATTGCCCCCACTCCAGACCCTTCGGCAACAAGAACGATCTGAAACGCCACGAAGATTGCATGCACAACCCAGCTAAGCCTTACCAATGCCAAAGGCCCCATTGCAAAGCACGAGTACAAGCATTCAAACGACCAGACAAATTGAAGGCCCATAACAAGAAGTACCATTCAAACTTCAAGTGCTTCTATTGCTCTCAAGATCCTCGACTGGAACGCTGGTTCGAGTATGACTGGGAGCTTTGGGATCACACACGAGAGAAACATCCTGGACGACGGGATGGGCCCGAACGCGAATATTATTCTCCCGTGGTACCACTTGGTCGTTATGAACGTCGATAAAGGCTGGGATTTTGCTGCCGTTGCGAGTCCCATGCTTAGGATGACGTGAGATATATCGTAAATCAACTCTTCTCACTATCCACAACAAAAACCGAATCGTTATTGCCATTTTCCTACTGGTCTGTTTTCATATCGTTTGCCTTGAGGCAACTCGATTGTACGCCAGACCTGCGCCCCCCTTTTGTAAGTGTCTCTGACAACTTTTACATCTACTTCAACTAATCATCTTAAGAACTTGTTGATTTAGCAGCAATGAAAGTTGGCAATAGAAAATATGCTTTTCGGAATATCTCTACGCCACGAGACTTCGAAATTACTTCTCTGATCCATATCCCTTTGTCCCAGAGTGACGGATTATGGACGAAATTTTCGTTTACAGCAGAAGGAAAGCGAAAAGAAAAATTATACAAACGGAGTATGACTGCAGTTCGAAGAATTTTCAGTAAAATGAGTCTCGTGAAATGGGGTTGTAGTGTTGCACATTTGGGGGTACCGTTGAATGTGAGGGACTGGCCAAATAAAGAATGTTATTGTAATTAGCCGATTGCATAAATGGCGAATTTTCTTTCCGAAAAAATGAAACACAACAGACGTATATTGCTTCATCTCAAACCAAGTGGATGAAAACACCAGCACCGCTTTCGACATGAATTACAAGTAGCTGGTGATTAAAGACTAATTTTCCGAGTATAATGCAACTCTTTTGATAGCTTTGGAGATTTTGCCTGAAATGATTCATTCTGAACGAAAATTTCCATTCACGGCAGTAGGCAAGGTTCGACTTGAAAGCCCGTGATCCGGATCTGTACAGCACTTGCTGAGAAAACAACATCGAAATTTTCAATACCTGCCTTCCCTCGAGTCCCCAGGTTCGCAAAACAAAGGCGACCCATGTTGTCCACACCGGTCTCCACTAATACTCCAGTATTCCAGAACGGTCGTCTACTCGGCATGCGATCGAACGAAGCTGATACCACCCCCGGGCACAGAAAAGGGCATTTTGCGCCTGTGGTCTGAATCGCCTCCCCGATCACAACTTCACCCCCTATTGGACGGCAGCAATTATTTGAGAGAACGCACCTTCCCCAGAAGCATCCAATGGCAGAGTTTGAGCAATCAAGAGCATCCACTTGCACTTCCACACAATGCAGTATTACACTGGTGATTTAGTGCCTGACGATGGATGTTCTCGGACCAAATTGGCGTCCGTCAAGAAATTATGTCTCTTCATTTTCCACTTGAAGTTTTGTCTCGTTGTTGTTTTCCCTTGACGTTTGCAAAAAAACGAAATGTAGCTGGAGAGCCCATAACAAAAAAAAAAACACCACTCAAATCCTCGATAGTGCTTCGAACGCACCTGCCCAAGACTTGCTTGCGAATACCAGACACGCACTTCAGATGAAAAATGAGTGCGAGAAGCGTACCAAACCGGCAAATTTAGATGTTTGAACCCCCCGCCACATAATCACCACCAACAATGATCGACTACACATCCAAACCCAGCCAAAACCCCTCCTTATTCCTCCAATTCCAGCTCGAAAGTCCCTCAAAACAAAATCTTGAGGCTCAAGCAAAACCAATTGGAGCAACACGGAAGGCGAACAAGGTGCCGGAGTGTAGCACTTGTCGGAAGAGAGGAAACAAGGGTAGAATATACGCAAGTCCGCTGGATCCATTTATCGGAAAATGAATTCGAACATACGTTATAGTCGGGCATCTCGCACGCTCCGCTTCGACATTAAGGAGGCATGACGGGGGCTGATATTGGCCTTTCGGGACCTCGAAGTCTTCATTCTGCACTGTTGAATGCCACTCGGCCGAAATTTGGCGCCGAAGCCGGGGCAAAAGGATAAAGCCAAGGGTGAAAGGAAAGCAGAAGGCGGCTTGGTGGAGGAGGTCACTCCCGAGGATCGAAATCAGTCATACTCGCCATATTTCAGAGGCATGCTTACTCGGTCCAATCATGAGACCCTACACAACCCTTCGGATCGATGGGATCTTTGAGAAGTACGGTAGTAGCTCGAGGGTTCCGTGTAGAGTACCTCAGCATATATTAGCGACGCTCGAGTTTGGTTCATTTCTTCAATATCACAAACGTTGAAACAAGCACCATGTTGACTTAGAAACACTGCGAAAATGAAGGACAATGCAATGGTGATATTTTCAACACTTCCAACACCCAGTAAACAAATCGAAAAGGACGTAAAGTGGCCATTCTTGGCCATAACAAAAAGGAAAACCATGCCTGAAAACAATAACATATCAATATTCAAACCACAATTACCACCATGGTGGCCCCCAACCCCAGGACCGTCCGACACCGAGTCCAAGTCCGCCAATGGTGCCACCTTTGCCCTTGCTGACACTTTTCGTGACGCTCGGAGCAATGCTCCGCAAGGTATCAGCACCCAAACTCCTCTTATTCTTCAAGGCGATATCTCTTATCATGTTCCTTTCATATTCGATACCATTCGACTCTAGAAACATGTGAGACACCGGCGCACTTTCGTCAGAGGCTGTGCTGTCAAGATCTGATGAGGTAGCAGCCGACGAGCTATGCCGAGTAGGACTAGGGGACCCATCCACGCTGTAAAAGTGATCCGCACTGATGTTACTACGGCCACTTCGGCCACGACGAGGAAGAGCAGATCGAGAGCTCCTGCGCATTTCATTCCAGATTTTTCGAGCGGGGTCAATGTCTTCTGCATCATCTATCTTTACTGGCGAAGGGAGCCGAGCAAAGGGGCCGGAGGATTCGCAAATTCTCGCCGACGGTAAATGAGACATCGTCATGCTTTTAGGAAAGCTTTTTGGAAGAGCGGTTACCACCGACGTAGAAACCGTGGAGCTTGGTAGTGGAGAAATGACATTAGTGAAAGGCTTGACGGTTTCTTCACTTGATCCCACACCACCACCAAATCTACGAGCGAAAGGAATCTTTCGATCCTCATCGACCACTCTCCTGATTGCATCATCTGCTTTGTCAGGCCGAAGATGTAGTTTAATAAGCTTCACAAGAGGATTGTCGGCCATGGGTATCTTCATGGTCTGCGAGGTACGGGGCGACCACGCAGATTGTGAATTGTGCCTTCTGTAAGATAACAAAGAGTAAGCATTGATTCTTAGGGGATTTACAGGTTGAATGCCCCTGAAACCTAAAATTGTGAGGAGCTATGGGAGCAGAACTCGCAATCGGCTCACCTGATGACCGCATTCGCTTCAGTCTGCAAGAGTGTAGTGTGAGAGCTCATTCCGTCAGAAGTCAGAACGGGACTCTCATAATTCAAAAACCCAGAGTGCTTGTAGGTGAGTCGCACGTTCAGATACGGGGTGAGCATATCTCCGAGATCATGCTCTAGGTCTGCGATGAGCTCCTCGGATGATTCTCTGATACGCGACGAAGACATGATTTTGCAGAGGCTGATCCTCGCGAGAATGAGGCGTGTTTCGCCAGCTCGAATTGGGTTGGTAACGTGCAGATCGCCGACCAACTCAGTGATAAAACAATTGTGGGCCGGTAAAAGATCAATTTTCATGGAATGTAGATACCCATAATTCCAAAAATCCATAGAATTGTCAGCAAGAAACGGCTGCTGTCGGGAGTAAGAAGAGCTTTACCTGGTATTCGAGCGTCTGAGAACCCGGAAGAATTTCTAGGTACTTCCAAAATTTGATTCTTCTCTGCATTTCGGAGAATGCCGGAAACTTCAATGGCTACCCATAATGTGCAGTTGCTCGAATCAATGCTGCTGACCTCGGGGGTGATTGTAATTTGGGGAGACAGGATCGCGGCTCCCTTGGAAGCAAGAAGTGGTACCGTGTCAGATTCATATGACATACTCAGCCCACCGTACGAGTACAATGCTGAATTGATATTCACGTCTGCGATGTCAAGACTTGCTGGCGCAAAACTGCCATTGGAACTGGAGCATTCGCTCTCGGAAGAAGAAGGGCCTGAGGGAGTCCCTACTCTGTTTTTTCCTCGCGAGAGACGGCGGATCAGTGTACTCTTTGACGATGTATCGAGCTTCCGTAGAGATTTTGCTTTGTCTGGGCTGTTAGGACGACCACCTATTGCTCGCAGAAGGAAGTTCTTCGACTTTGAAAACCGCCTCTCCGGAATCTTTGGTGACCCGTCGGGATTTCTCAGAGCGTCGGGAAAGTGTTGCAGAAGGTCGGCATCCGAGGACGCCATGGAAGCTCGAGGTCCTCTGACCGAGTGTCGTCCGGCATCATTGCTTCCTCGATGGAACTCTGTCTGCAACAGCGATGTGATAATCAGCTAGTGTAACGTCTTGGGGGTTTTGAGACTTCCTCGGGAGGCTTACCTTTAAAAACCGCCCGGCACTCATAGTTCTCGGCAACGGCGGTCGTGCTTTTGGAGTGGTATCTGGATCGTCTTCAATGGTGTTTTTCTCTAAAATCATATCAGATATGCGAACTTGAATTCTGATGTCAGATACTCACCTGCTTGCTTCTTGATCAGCTCCGATATGGCGCTCCCAGTAAGAATCTCGCATGGACCATCGAAACTTCCATTTAACACGCTGCTCCTTCCTTTTCTTAACTTGCGTACGGTCAATGGTCTATCAAGAACTGATGGTGGGCTTCCCCTGCTTTGATCGGACGAACTAGAAGAGCCGCGTCCTCCGCGGAAAGTTTGCTCGGACGACGTGCTGCCTGCAGAAGAGTCAGCAAGCATGTGGGAAGTAGTATGCCCTACAAGAGGTAAGAAACTGCAGGGGAGGTACCCGAGATGGTTTGGCTACGTTTAATAATTCGGAGTGGTTGTGGCTTGGTGATTTCGGATTCGCGAAGCTCCACTCCAGGCGAGCAGAGCGGGTGGGATGCCATATCTTCCTTGGAGTATCGAACTTCGGAGCTATTTCGTCTCCCTCGCTGAGGGTGATGCATTGGGGTGATTGCCCTATGAATGTGCTATACCCTCTAGGAGACTCTCCCGGGCTATGAAGACTCTCGAGGTCACACCAGGAATCGGCGTATGTCTGCGACGATACCGTACTTGATCGCTTCGCCTTTCTGCGTTGGATTGTTTCTGGGGAGGACCAGGGAAGTTTCGTATCCCAGAATTGACGGCAGCGGTGGGCGAGGGTTTGGCAACAGCTGCGGGTTTTGAGGGCGATATATGCTGCTGATGCTGCAATGATAATCGGCACAATGATAAGTGCACCGATCGCGGAGTTATTACTACTCATAGCCAAAACTGGAGTAATGGTGAAATGCAAGAATAGAAGTAATGCGCGTTGATGTTTGTGTTGAAGGAAACATGGAGAGATCGTGAGGATCGGATTTTATGTAGCGCTCTGAGCGATGAGGGAGGAGCGACCGGGACAGCAGGAGGGACCACCCAAGGCCACATCAGTAATTCGCATGCTGAGATCGAGAATAGTCTGGCATTGAAATACTGCAAAACTGTAGGAGCCAATTTGGGGTGTCAAATCGATGACTGATCCAATGAACAGTATTCCCAAGTCTTTGGTTCAGTTGGTCTTGTTCTGATTCTGGACTTTCTATGGTCATCCGACGGCAATAGAGAAGCCGTGAATCCTCCCAATACAGGGCAAAGTCTATCTCTTCAAAGTTCAAACAATGCCCCTGCGTTGTGGTTCCCCAGTCTCCAGACTCCTCCGGATGTTCTCTTTAATCGTCTCAACCTGCTCACTATCCATACTCTGGAAGTGTATCAAATCGTCCCCCGCGGATGCCCCAAATAAATTGGCCTCCGCAACGCTGGTATCGACTCCTTTCTTGACCCGTACTTCCCAAACGCCGTCCCAGTTCCACTCTCCGGGTCTCCTGGTAGTCATCGAAGCAGACGTGCCCCCTGCGAGCCTCTGATAACCATCCGGTGTACCACCAGGGCTCTCTTCCCTCTCATGCAGCCCACCGATTGACTTCGGCTTGGTCTCTACAACAGGAGTGATCTTCCCCTGCTTAATTTGATGAGTGCGCCATGCATGCCACGCGCCTGGGTTACCCGCAGCCTCGAGGGGGACATTATCCAGCACGGCTTCATCGTCAAAAGTGCTCCGTATATAGCGTAGCACATCATACGTAGAAATATCCTTCCTCCTCGCCTCTGCACTGCTTCCACTAGTATTCGGTCCTGGTGTCGGGCTGGCACTGCTCCCTGAAGTCACAGAAGCCGGGCTATCAACCCCACTTGCCCCTCGCATGGGCGTCTGTATAGCTCCCCCTCGAGTACGTTCCGCAGACCGTCTGCTGGCGCGTCCGAACCAGCCTGGGAAGCCGTGCCGCAGCGAGAATCCACCGGGGGGCAGACGCTCGTCGTCTGTTGCGGAGACGGTGCCTGAGTCTTGGATATCGGTTGTGTACATATAGGTCGTTAAGGGCGTAATCAGCGGATGGAACATATCAGTTGAGAATGTGACAAGCGGTGGTAGGGAGGGATAAGTAGGTGGGAAGGAGATTTGGAATCGCAGTATTGAGGGAGCGTATGGTCCTGCCAAACATGCTATTAGTACGATATAAGAATATAGATAGGGGCAAAATTGTATAATTACCTTTCCGTACAAATATAACGCCAGACCAAAGGGTTGGATCGCCAGGAGTGAGGCTCATGAATACGCCATGCGGGCAGGCATACTTGAGACTGGAGCTGATATTGGCTATTAGTACTCTTTCTGGGAATATTAGGGATTCTTTTCGCATACAATTCTACTAATAGCTGCTGCTTCCGCACAGCAGAGAGCGCAGTTAGTCGATGCGGTGCCATATTCGTGTAAGTTGTGGAGTTGTACGCGTAAATGAAGTTATATTGAGAGTTGAGAGCTCGGACGCGGTTTGGCGTCTCGGGATGCCGACTGCATTGTTTATGCCGAGCACAGATCACAATGAAACATACATCAACAACCTCAAACTTCTTCTTGATTCTACTTTCGATGTTCAACGGATTAGATAGCTGCTATTTGCTGCTACGAGTCTGTCTATTCACATATACTTCATTGTCCATAACTTCGTGTCGGCCTCGACGCGTCTCCTGTACTATCTCCGATTCAAAGACCACAGCTCAGCACACTCATTTGTCTCCGAGTCTGCCCTCTATCTTGCTCTTTTCTCTCTCCTTGATGTCCTTCAACTCCTCCTTGGTGGTATCGTATCTCGCAGAAACCTGGTTGAAAGGGTTGTCTTCGCTCTTCTCGAACTCCTTTCGGATCTTGTCCTTCTTTTGGTTTTGTCTGAGACCTTGTCCACTTCCATCCTCATCCATTTCCTTCAGCCTCCTCTCTTCGAAAGCGGCATAGGCAGCCTTGAATCGTCTCTCGGGATGCTTGTCGATCTTTGCGGAAGAATCTGCAGTCAGAGACAGCGCATCGAGAGCGTTGTCAATACCGGTTGCATTGAGGGCGGATGACTTCTTAGAAGGACCCGCATCTTCATCGAGTTGTGACAAGTCGAGACCTTTCGTCTTCTTGACCGCTTGTTTCGCATTTTTCGGCGCCGCGCGCGCGTCCTTCTCTTCCTCCGCTAGGAGCGCATCCTTCTCGGCCTTCTTTCGTGCTTGGTCTGCCTTCTTCGCGGCTTCTGCTTCCCTGTTGGCAGAATGTATTAGCATATGTATACGTAGCAGTGTATAATAGGATTGCGCCAAGGTGGGGTGCCCAGCTGATACTTGGAAACTCACTTTTTGGCGTTGCTCTTTGCGCCCTTGCCCCAGTCCTCGTCCTCTACTGCGGCCTTCTGCTGGTTCTCAGCAGCTGCTTTTTGTGCGGCGGCTTCTTGCTTCTTCGCGTTGCCCGCTACCTTCTTGGTATTTTCCCCTGCGGCCTTCTTTCCGGCCATGTTTGTTTCTTGGTTTGGAGAAAAGTGAAAATAATACTGGTTAACGAAAATGCGGGAGAGTTTGAAGAGCACAGTTCAATGATCAACTTTGCGCAGAAATAAAGACAAAGCACAAATCCAGATGAAGGTTTGGAGTCATCTATGTTGATTGCCCCGCCACCATTTGATATCCCCTCATTCGGCCGCATTTTGCCGCTTGGTGCCTGAGGCTCAAGAGGCAATCACTAGTCAGGTGACCTGGCTTGATAGGAGATATTTCGTAAACCAGGTTCTGTCAATGGCGGCTGAGGTGAGAGTCGCTGGCAGTTCTCTACAGTACCGTATCGAATTGGAAATAAGACCGTGCAAAATATCTCACCTGATATGGAACGTTTATATGGTCTCATTTGGAGTTAATATGGTATGACCAACTCACCTGTGCCTCTATGGCGGTGTCAGTTTCATTATCATGTGCCATCAGTAGCCTAAGCTCACCCCCTTTCTGGAGAAAATATCCAACTTAAAATCATTCTGATTCAGCAATCAGAATAGAACAAAAAGGATCTTAGCAGGCATGGAACATCTCAACAATTTCACAGTCAACAGGGTTGAGATTCCGTTGATACACCGGATATACTTTCTTTCTTCACTTCTGTGTAACTCAACCTGCGGATACGCATCATGCGATGCGTTGCACTGGTTATCTGCAAGCAGGCGCCCCTTTTAACGGGCCGCAAGTGGAGTTCAAAGCCTCAATCTCATATCTAGAGGCTCCACGTGTGTGATGAGTGAAGTGACACGTCCCATTGCACAAAATTCGAGATCTTGGTAATACCCATGTCAACCGCTTTTGTGTTGTTCATCTTCCTTCCCGGTGGCACAGCAGGTTTGGCGAGGAAGATTAATCATTAACCCCAAGAAGATATGAGGCTGACTTCAGGTACGGTACGCTACTGGCAGGGCTTGAACTAGGCCCAGCTTAAGGCTTGGGTCTATTGACTTTGAACGGAGGTGTTTCCGGTCACAAACGGAAATTCGATGGCTGACTTTCTTAAAGGAGAATTCCCCTAATCAACATGAAAGAACAGGGTTACACACTCATTGAGACTGATCTACTGCAAGGCTTCTTCCGGCGCACCGGAATCTGTTCCAGGGTCTCAATGCCCAGGCTAACGCAAAAGAAATCTGCTGCGGCACGCGTCGATAGCAGGGGCCATCTCCGATATGATCGCACGTCCAAGTATATGGAATGTGGTGGCGATGGCAACACACAGCAGATTGACGAGCGCCTCATCCGCAGCGAGGTAACACTGTCGGTCAGAGAAAATGCAGCTAGAGATATTGTACCTGTGACTCAGATGCTGCCCAATGTCACACGATGAGCACAGGAGGGCCGCAGACCCAGTCGGGTGCGCTCCAGCCAATGTAAGAAGAATTCGTGGCTGTGAAACATACGACCGTTAACGCTGCCTGTGCATCGGGAAGCCTACAGCTGCATGACAGCCGCCCTTCTCACTAGGAAACTGAAGCCTTTTATAGAAGACCGAGTACAAAAATCTGGTATGCAGGGTACAGATCTGACGCATGGACACTTTGATTACGCCCCGTTCCTGTAAGTCGGGTACACTTTACAACTGCAGCCCTCCATGTAAAATAATATTGGCCTCAAGACATCTCTTTGGTACAATATTGGTCAGAAGACTACCTACACAGAGCGGACGCGATATCACTCTAGGCTGATGGAGTCCATGAAGTAAGATTTTTGGCAACGCCTTCGCCACAAATATCTGCCATAGTGGGGTAGCTGCACAACACGCCACAGTCGATTTGTCGGGTCGCGGGAACCGGGAAGCTTCCATAATCCATGCAAAGAAGCTTTTGTCGGGGATCTCCTGAGCAATTGCCGACTATCCCCTCAGCAGTGTCCAGCATTGCCGGCCATCTTTCGCCTTTCCTGAAACTGCAACCAAATATTTAAACTATGGAAAATCTAACTCAGTATATAATAACAATTGAGATTTCCAACTTGCTTTGATTTTAATTGTTTTTATTAAAAGATGGGCGAGAAATCGATTCTGTG
>QGMK01000308.1:0-29405 GCA_007825345.1 Lachnellula suecica
AGAAAGAAGCGGAATATGCGATCTAGGCGCGGGAAAAATCCGAAAAAGGAACTTGGCGCTGTCACGGAAAGACTGTCGGCATCTAGTGGAAATGGATGAGACTAGTAAAATCGCAACAACCTCAATTCGAAATTGTTCAAGGATTAAATCAACGACTTCAATAAACGATTATGAGAGTTTTATGAGAACGACCGTGATGGAATTGCGGAGGAATAGAAGGCAATATCTGGAATAACGCAGCCTGATTCAAAACACCATCACCAAACACCTCCATCGCCCAAATGACCGACTACGAGAGACAAGTACTGGACCACTACCAGCTCGCAACTGCATATCCTTTGGAATGGCCAACAGAAAAGGACCAGAGCGATGCTTCGGACGACGAGGAGGACGTGAAGCCGCAGCGCAACGGCATGCGGCGCTCCAAGTCCAGATACTCGGCCCTGGAACGAGTGACAAGTGACCGTAAGAGTCTGGTTCCTGGCTCGCAGAAAACTGGCGATGGCTTGGAGAATCTGGTGCAGCGAGATGAGGCTGATCCTCTGGGGACTACGGAGAGCGTGGTGCGGATACTGAGACAGCTGGGTCTGCCAGTACAGGAAGATACTCGACTCCGTATGTGGATTTCTATATCATTGGGGGCGTGAAGCTAGCTAACAGATGCAGGCAACAGGTTCCTTCTCTCCTCGACAACCTTCTCCCCCGCCCTCTTTCTATCCCAAGTTCACGCCACGGCATCAACCCAGTCTCTCCTTCAGGGTCTCGACACCCTCTCGAGATCCATTGACCAGAAATCAGCATCCCTGAAGGTTTTGGTGGAGTCCAACTTCGAGCGCTTCGTGCGGGCTAAGGCTACAATCGACAATGTCTATACTGAGATGAAGTACCGGGGCAATGTTCCCGACACCACCAACCCAAGAACTCGGCCTCACTCGCGCCACGCCAGCAGGAATAGCTTCCGGACAAGCAGCGGAAATCAAGCCTCCATGGCACTCGGACCAGATATCAAGAACAAAAATGCGTTGACGAAAGAGAGCGAATATGGAGTTTTGGGTATCAAAACGCCTCTTCTTGACGTATCTGCGAAAGCCGAAGAGGTGTGGGGTCCGGCTTTGGGAGGGCGCGAGAAAGAAGAGAGTCTAAAGTCTATGTCGTCGACGGTAGACCGATACAAGGGGCTATACGAGGTCAACGGAGCCATTACGGATTGCATTAAGCGGAAGGACTACGAAAGTCTTGTGGAAGAATATACAAAAGCCAAGAAATTCGCAGAGGAAGCCAAGAGATTGTCGGATCAGTTGGCATCCACAACCCCGACGGATACCCAAATACACCAGATACTGCTCGCCGCTCGTGTATGGCATGATGTTGAGGAGCAAATTGAGAATTTCAAACGAGACATCTGGAGGAGGCTGATTGCTATGCAAAGTATTTCAAAGTCGGACGGAGCTTTTGGCGGCCAGCAGGATCAACACATGGAGCTTATTGGCATCCTTTTGGAATTGGGTGTAACAGACAACCCCATCTGGGTTTGGCTCCTTAGCCGTTACGACCATTTGAAGAACAAAATCACAGCTACTTCAGAACGCTCTAGGGTGGAGATTGAAGTACTTCGCAGGAGGCTGGCAAACGGAGAACGGCCTACGCCGCAAGTCATAGCATCGCATTTGAGATCACTGGCTCGTCAAACGGCCGAAGATAAACCTACCTCCGTGGATTCTGCAGAGATTATCGAGCTTTGGGAAAAGATGAATTCCTTCTTGACAAATATGCTTTCTGCCCAAGGCATTCTTGGGGAGGTCATGGAGTTCTGGCAAACTGTACAGAGTTTTATTGATGGTAAAGCTCAAAGATTCTTACCCGCAGGATTGAACGGCGAGTCAAGAGATCATCACAGGCTATCTGATCAAGGTACACTCGACTTGCAAAAAGGGACTGTAGAGCTGGTTGATATGATACGAGAAGCCGTATATGCATTCTTCGCCGATCCACCTATTGAGGATATTTCTTCGCTATTTTCCCCTTTGCCACCTACTCCAAAGACCCCGAAACCATCCGGAGCTGGAGGATTGACGCCGACATCCCTTCGAGACCCAAGATTCAATTTTGACGTGAATAATCTACCGCCTCCTTCTCCCAAACGAGGAGAGGCATGGGAAAAGTTTGCTTTCTGGCCCCCCTGGTCCAATTCTTTAAGCGGGGTTAACTACCTTTCTAAGCTCCTCGTCCTAGTAGGAACAGGTGCCAGCGAGATGGCTTCGATATCACCCGTTAGCAACGGCGACATCGCTGCTCTGGAGCGACTGAAGACCCTGGTCGGAGGAGCCCGAGAACGATGTGTAACTGCCATCTGTGCGGCCTGGAACAAGGATGCGGAAAACATCAAAGTCTTGGAAGACTGGAGGCGGTCTGCAGAGAAGCGTAACCTAACAAGGATGCCTGCAAATTTCGGAGCCTTTGAGAGTGCCGTTCTCTCTGGAATGCAGAAGATTCTGTATATCTCCGAAGCGAAAGTCGGTTCCTCTGCAGTTGTTTCTCCGCCTCCGGCCAAGCTGTTGCAGATGGTAAGGAGTCAATTTGTCACTACGCTTTACAAGGCTTTGAGTGGGATGGTTGAAAATGCGGAAAAGTCTGTAGCCAAAACAGAAGACGACTGGACGACTGACACCGATGGTCTCGCAAGTCCTGTGGCAACGGTGATCGCAACTAGCATTGGAGCAGGCACTGTCAATGCTAGCGACAGAGTAAGTCTTTGGTCCCTTCGATGTAAGCTCCCACTAACATCAGCAGAACGTTCGTATGCTTTTAACCCTGAGCAATCTTCAAGCTCTCCGAGTAGACGTTGTGCCGAACCTCACAACCCAGTTTGAGAACGCCTTCTCAGTCAAATTGACCGAGGAAGCAAAAACAATCCGAGACGTCCTCGGCCAAATCGATGCCCGTCTCTTCCAATCCTACACACGGCCCGCAGTCGAAAATCTACGCAGCATCATCCGTCAAGGCATCGCAGCCTCAGACTGGGCCCCAGCACAGAACGAGAAACCAAACGAAGTCCGCCCCTACGTCTACGAAGCTCTCCTCAGCCTCGTCCTCGTGCACACCCAAGTCTCCACCACCGCCGCGACCCTTACCGCGCAAGTGCTCTCCTTCCTCCTCGAGCAAGTCTCGCGGGAACTTCTCGACTCCTTCAAGCAGCGGCAGCGCTACTCACTATCGGCACTCATGCAAGCCACGCTCGACGTCGAATTCGTCGCCCAGAGTTTGAGCCAGTATACGACGGATAGAGCGAGCGAGATCCAGAGCCAGATCTACCAGGAGCTGGATAAGGGCACGGATAACGAGGCGAGGACGAAGTTGCAGAGCGAGTTGCCTGAGATGAGGGCGGTGCTGAAGAGGTTGAGGGAGGGGAGTCGGAGTGAGTTTGCGTGCTTTAAGAAGACGAGGAGGGCGGAGCGGCCGTCTCAAGCCGCATTAGTGCCGCAAGTGTGAATTTGGGAAAGGAGGGGATTTAGGTACAGATGTATGTTAAGAATCCCATGAACATGTCACAAGCATACAGAGATGAGATAACGCCCGTCCCTTTGTGGCGCGAAACATGATAGCTACTTTGACTAACCAGATCTCAGATTGATTTATAATGCACACCTCCAGTCTCCTAGCTCGGCGTAATACCAAGTATCTTGTCCCTGATGCCCCATATATTCTCCGAGATACAAGCAGACTGTAGGATAGTAAGCATATTATATATCAAAGTGTATCCTTAAAGATCATACGTACCCCAAACCCTGCGTCATTACCCATACACATCCCTTGCTGCCGTGGAAAATCGAAGGTAGTAGTCTCCCCGCTAACCGTATTGCGAACATCGAAGAGCACGTGGGATCCGAATCCAAAGCGTCGATGCTCTAGCCGGGCAAGCATGCAGCCTTCGCTCCCGGGCTGGAGATCGAGGACACTTTGCTGTTTCGGGTGACCACATATCAGTCTCTGTTTCACCCTTTGTATAGGTATTTTTCCAAAAAAGGCTGACGATATATCGGGGGTTTTTTTCCTGAAGAGGAGACTCACCGCAGACCCAATAGGCATGTAACCAGTCTGTCGACCGGGGTTAAAAAGTTGGACTCCAAGATCACGGCGGTGTTGATGCTGCCCGTCGTAGCTGGAAGACATTTCCGTTGCGCCGGACCCGAGGTCTGTCCCGCGGCTGCGAATGCGGACTTCCAGATCCCCGTGGTAAGTCTGCCTTTGCGGACTAGCTGCTACAATTGGTGGAGTGCTCGTACTGTTTGCTGTACTTGTGTCTTGAATTTGGATGTTTTGCTGGTCCATGGAGACGTTCTGTAAATATTGCGCTGACAAGTCGATGTCTGGTGTAGAATTCACAACTGAGCCTGTGCTTGTCATCACTTGATCTTGAGGGGCATGTTGTAGCATTGTGTTAGGGCCAGATTCGGCATTCTGTACCGTGTCGGCGTTCAAGGCCGGTGCAGTGGATGGTGACATAGTGCTGGAAGTTGTTGACTCCGCTGTAGCCTATTGTCAATCAGCCAGAAGTCTTCGAGCCAAATCTCAAGTCATCTTACCGTATCTCCTGGTTCGACTCTTTCAAGAGCTTCTCTTGATTCAGTTCCGATATTCAAACGCTGCTCCCTCGAACGTGTGATTATCTCTCGATACATCAGTTGCTGGGCATATATGGTCGCAGCAGTCGAAACGCCAGCCGCGGCAGCAGTCAGAACCACACGAGCAGAAGTGTTCAGCCTTTGAGGGACTGGATGATGATGTGTCTCTTCAGCAGTTTGAAAGTTTCGCGTTTGATGATTTGCGCGGATCTCAACTGGACGGAAAATCGATGCATTGGCATCGTTGAGACTTGGATATCCACCAAAAAGGGTAGGTGGTGAAGTCACTATTGGGTGGGTAGCTGCTGATTGATCGGCCGATGCAGTTTGGAAGGCTGCGATGGTGTGAAAGGTAGACATTTCGCGAGATGAGATGAGCAATGTCGGTACGTTTTTCTCTTTGCTCATGCACAAGTTGAGAGAAGTCAAATCTTGTAAGGCTGAAGTATAATATACACACATGGAAGTCCAGTGTTGATATACCTACTTACAGTACATAAAAAGTGTGGACAGCCACTTGTTTTCAGTGTTTGCTGCTCCCACTTCCACCTCCGTCATTATGTACTTTTTATTTTTGCGCACTTCCACCTTCGTCACTCCATTTTTAGTTTTCATGCTCTGTTGCGTGGAAAGGCTGAGCACAGCAGCTGGCACGTGACGAGAGGCGTTCGATAGTTCAGGGGCTGAGCCGCCTGTGGCTTTCGCCTACGCCTACATAGTCTCGCCAGCGAGGCTGAGCCAGATCTGGGCTTGCGTTGGGTTTAAGTTTCGCAATGATATCACAATGGCGCATGGAAGCTGGCTGTGAAGTACCTTCTAACACTCAGTATTATGAGTATATATCTTATGTGTTTGGCCCCAGTTGGTCCAATGCACACCCACCACCGATACCCCAAAAGCCAACGTGGTCCACCACTACCATACATAATACAGCTTTCCACATACACTTCATCGTCTCATATCGAGCTATTACACTAATTCGACGCAAGGGGTCCCCTCCTGCTCATGGCCCGTAAGTAGCTCTGGCATTACCAACTTCCACGCATGTACAACTAATATGCTCTACTTAGTACCCACGGTAGCCAGTGCAGCCAGTGCAGCAATTCAGGCATACTTGAACGCTCCGCCAACTGCGCCGCCTCAGTCAACTGGAGAATCTCTTTTCGACGAAGACAACTGGGCACGGATTCTAGATGCCCGGGAGATTCTGTACCTTGTGCGACCATTCATCAGCCGGGTGCAGGCAGATGATATATCGGCCCTCCTGGCCAGCCTCCCAGATATCAGGCCGACTGCGACTGACGGCCACCGTCTGAATGGCGAGCTACCTCCTCCACCGTACGAAGGTGCGGTTGATAGCTTAGATCTGTTTAGGGATCGAGCTTTTATGCTGTGCCAAACATCGCAGCGACTTGCCGAGCATCTTTCCGTAGCCAGCGCCGGTCCTACTGCTTCTTCGCCAAAAGCTTGGAATCTTCACGTCTCGGCGTCGGTGGAAACAGCCATACAAATCCTCACGGCGTACCGCGCAATCCACGAATCTCTCGCATCCGCACATCCTGGAACTCCACTTGCCAAAATTCACAAAACACTTCACCTCTGTGATGCGGAGCTTCTTGCGACAGCAGAGCGAGCTTTCACGCCCATGCAACTCACACAAGCATATCATCTACGCATCCCCTCAGAGCGGAAATACCTTTCTCTATGCGCGGTCCCGATCAAAGGATTGAGAGGTACTGGCAGTGTCGGGGCCGAGATTGGCTGGGCCAGCGCAGCTCTCCTGGGAGGGGGCCTTATGGGATTCGGCATCTACTGGGGGACCAAAGTGAAAGCACACAAGCAGGCCCCCAGTACCGTTCAGAAACCAGGACTTTCTACGGCTGGCAATGGACAAGGAGGGCTGATCTTTACCGCTGTAAAGCCAGAGAGCGATTCGCGCCTACCTACAAATTCTCTATGCTTTAACATGCTCGCCAATATCTCGCTGGAGGATCAAGTCGGTGGCTTGAACGGGATATTCGGCTCCTCTACTGAGCCCAGAATTATCCGCATCGTACATGCCGATGATCGGTATAGACACCGACAAGAACAGCGTGTTTTGACGGTGAAAGATCGCATACTTCTGAAGGACGAGAAAACGGGCAAGCTGCTAGGACGCAAACCTAACTAGGGGCAACCATGGGAGATCGATTTTGTTGTTAGCGACGATTGTGTTTGGACCGTGACAATACCGCTATGACGGGATAATTCCCGTTGTTTGTATGGAGAGTGTGTATGTATATTTTGTAACAACATGCGGAATTGCTCACCGAACAGACTACCTGAGCTATGGCTGCTGCGGCTTCTCGTCTTCTATCAATTTCGCCCTAGAGCTGTCAATTTTGGGGTACTTTGAATATGCCAGGAGTAGTGGAACGATTTGAGCGCTACTAGAATTACAACGGTTGTAAATTATGCAATCAAATATCAGGGGTGTCCGGCGAACAAGGACTCGTACTCTTACTATATATTTGCTAGCCTTGCATTAACATTTTTTTTCGCCTTGGTTTGAGTGGAGCATTCCTTCCAGCCCATGTCATCCCCCCTCCCCTTCAGCTATCTCGATCCAAAAACCTCTGCAAAATCCCATTCGTCTCATCCGGCGCCTCAAGCATAGCCCAATGCCCTGCCTCAACCCCGCTCACCACCTCCAGATTCCGCATATACGGCTTCATCTGCGCCGGGAAATCCGCGCTCACTGATATCGGATTCTGGGTTGTGATCAGCAGCGTAGGCTGTTTGATTTCTTTGTTGCGATCTCCTCTGCGTCAGCTACATTCTGTCAGGCAAGGGGAGGGTGAATTACCTGCTTCGTCGGCGGCGTTGATGTTGTGCAATTGCGCCCTATACTAATTTATAGCCCCCGCAAACTCGCCGTTCTCGGTCGCGAACTGTTTGCGAAACTCCGCTTGGTCCTGTTTATTTCAGCACCTCTCTTAATCTCCTTTGAACTGGGGTAATACCTCAGCACTCAAAGACCCCGCATTCTCCACCATCATACCGCCCTCCAACCACGTCCGAAACCCATCTTTGGCGCCCATATACCTCTAATAACCTCCTCATCCCTACTATGGAACAGACTCTCCACAGACTCAACCTGCTCACATCACCACCATCTACTTGCTTTCTTCTTGTTCCTTAGACTTACATTTGGATTCATTAGCGCAGCAGCTCCATGCTCATCGAAGAAAAGGAAATACCCGAACACGGCATATTTGAGCTGTTGCTGCACCATGAAGTCGATGAGTTTGATGTTGGAGAAACTGAGGCTCGTGCCCGGCGCGGTATACCCTGTATCCAGAAACATCAATTTGCTCACCAAACTCGGATAATAGTTCGCGAGGCGACTTAGCAGGAATGCGCCCCTATCCTCATTTTATCAGCACATCTGCATCCCAACTCTCCTCTTCAAACTCTCTCGAGATACGCACCAATCATGACCCACCCCCACAACCCTCCCAGCACCCCCATGAGAAAGTAATTCCGCGATATCAGCAGCCATTCCTTTCCCGCTATACGCCTCCCACTCCACCGACGCAGAGGTTGGGCAGTAGCCTAGGAGGTAAGGTGTATATGTAGCCGCGGGAAGCGCAAAATTGGGAGGTCGGGTGGGAAGCCATATCAATCAATAAAAAGTTTGTGAACTTGTGATACGGGGATTGGAGAGGAAGGGTCATGCGTGCGGTGAGAATGAATGAATCTGAAGGGAAGGGGTGTGTGAGTGATAATTTATATCAATATTGTATTTATCTCTACTCGAAGCGGAGACTTACCGGGGACTTACTGTAGAATCCCTGAACTAGGTACAGCTTTAGCGTATTGATCGTCCCCGAATCTCAGCCCTAAATGACTCAAGAGCGGCGCTTTAAGAGACCACCAGGACCGGTCTGTCAAGTCGCGTGGTCTTGGGCGAATTCGGCAGGAAATACAACAATTGATTGTCAGAATGTCCTGAGGCGGGTCCTATATTTCAAGCAATCTCTGACTCATGTACAGGTTTCGTGATTTCCACTTAAGCTTGTTCATTTAAACACTTCGAAGATACTCTTTTGCAGGAAATCTAAAATTATATCATGACAATGAACATCCAGCTTGTCCTCAGACTGGTATATCCTATGAACGCCCTTAATGACCTACACCAGATGAGCAGTAACGCATTCCCTCATAACTCGTCATACAGTTTCTAGTCAAGCAGTCTGAGTGTCCATTGCGCTCGTCCCGGGCTTGCGTCCATATACAATAACACTATTTTGGATTATCTGTTAATAAACGCGCAGGCAGCCTTAATCCGAGGAGAATACTCACAAATCGTAATAAGTGTGATCTAACCCTCGTCAGCATAAAACCCACGCATATATGATCAAGCAAAAACTTACATCTCAAATTCTGCACATCCTTCCTCGTCTGCACCAAGAACAACTCAACTTGCTCCTGGCTCCACCCATACGCCTTACTAAACATCCTCAAGCTCATCGCGCTGAGCCCCCTCACCAGATTATGCATCTCAAACGCCCCGATAAGCTTTAATCGTTTCTCCTTCGGCCACGCTGAGCTTGGAACTTTGACGCGTTTCTCGACCACGTCTTCGAAACCCGCTTTGCGCATGTAGGCTGCGTACTCGATGCATGCGTCTAAAGGTGCTCCTAGTCTTTTTCTTGTTAGGAAGGGAAGGGAGGGGTAGGCATAGGGGGACGTACACTCGCGAGGCGTTGATGGCTTCCCGGCTGAAAGTGAAAAGACCTGTGTCAGATGGCGTGGAGTTGTCATCGCAGTGGAGTTTGGGGTAGATGCACTGCAACTCTGTGTATCCGCCTGGTTTTGTATATCTACAGTCATGCATAAGCCGTAGCCCTCGACCTGGGGGAAGAAGCCGTACTCGTAGCATTGCTTTACTAGCTTTGGCCAGTCGCGGATTGAGAGTAGGAGGTCCCGAGCATGTATAAAGTCGAAGGTTTCCTCCCCAAAAGTCCAGGGCTGTTCAATGTCATCGATCTCGAACCGGCAGTTCGACGGGACCCTGGGTAATGTTAGCTTGTGAAATGTGGTCGTGGTTGCTGTAGATTTACCAATGCGGTTGCACAGGGGCAATATCTAAACCTAGCACCTATTTTCTCTCAGCATGGTGCTCTCCAGAGGCTAAAAATCGGTGCCGTACCTCAGCCGATGGGTAAGCATCTGCCATCTGCAGCTACTGTTCAGTATACCATATCACCAAATCATCGCGAGATTTCTCACATCAACCGCCCATATCCCAGTGCCTGTCCCTAGGTCTAACACTCGCTGAGGCTGTGGGCCAATAGGTGCAAGAAACAACCTCTTCTCGAGTACCATCAGGTATTTCGCATGGGACATGTCAATCCGATCCAGCTCTTCTTCGTCAATGGGAAGGCCATATTCTGCCACTTATTGTCAGATATCCAATCGTAATCGTACTGGAGCGGTAGATAGAGTCGCACCTTCGTTTCCGTATGCAGCATATGTTCTGCCATTTTCCTCGATGCCGCGCGCAATAGACGAGGACAAGGTTTCGGTCAACGAGCCGGACCTGCACGCGTTAAACCCTGCGATGTGTGGGGATCGTGAGCCCTGTCTGAAGATCGCCAACTTACGATGAGCCCGCATATGCTGAATCCCCGTCAAAGGACTATCGGAATCATATTAGCACCTGCCATATACTTCCAGACAATTGCCACAGATGCGCTCGGCGAGTCGCAAGGAGGAAAAGAGAGGGTGTCTAACATGAATGGACTCAGCTTCAATCTCGCCGTAGTCGCTCATCGTCGGCGTCGGAGGTGGGCGCAAGAAAAGAAGGCTCAGAGAAGGTGATGATAGTATTACACAGAGAGCATTACGCAAAAAAGGGAACAGAAAGCAGAGCCGAGGAGGGCGTCTTACTATTATACAAAAGGAGGGGCAGTGTGCAAACAGAGGGATGCAGCCGACACGAAGCGTTCAAGCCAGTGACGGCAGGAATCTCGGCGGCTATACACTAAAACCCGACGGATTGCACGACGAGGGGAAGAACGAAGGAACAACAAGGGATTTCCATGGGCCATCAAGCCACATTCCGTGCCCCTAAGATGCAGAAGCGACGAAGCCGTACCGTATCCCCTCAGCAGTGTTCAGCATTGCCGGCCATCTTTCGCCCTTTCTAAAACTGCAGCCAGATATTTAAATCAATAAAAAATTAACTCAGTATATAATAAGAATTCATATTTCCAACTTGCTTTAATTTTAATAAGTTTTATTAAAAGGCGGGCGAGAAATCCTTTCTGTGTTTGGGCCGGCAATGCTGAACACTGCTGAGGGGATAAGAGGAGAGTGGGACGAGAAGGGGGGCCGCCACGCCAGAAGCGTCATCTTGGCTCTAATGGGTCTTCTAGCTGTTATCGCACATGGCGTCCACGACACTCCACTCCAGCACGATGCCTGCATTTGCATTAAATCAATTGTTGGGTCCCAACTTGGGACTGTGTGACAAGAATGCATGGAAATGGCACAGCTGCGGGAAATACCTGGAAAATACCAACCGGGTAAGATCGCAACGGGCCGTGTTGGATAGATACTACAGCACACCACCACGGCTCGATCACGCTGAAGAAAGGGGGGCAGATTCTGGATTCTCAACTTTGGAAGTACCGGTAGATGTCCACACTTGTGGCTCCACGTTTTCGCCATCAAAGAACCTCTTTCTGCTCTCGTACTATATTTCCATTGGACGTCTTGGACGTCTTGAAGACATTTAACATGACTTTTAGGAAGTTTTGGCTGCGCTTGCAGTTGCATTGGCAGCTGTAGTGCACGCCGGCGAAGACTTAACTCCGTACGCATTGTCCTATCCGTATTTGTGCATATCCCCGTCAATCACCCCACATAAACGTTCCAGAACACCACGTTTCCCACGGAACAGGGGCTTCATATTCCGCAAGTCACCTGTGAATATCGTCTCCGAGTGCCCGGAAACAATGTCGGGACCAATTCACCCATCCCTTATCTACCCAATTCGTGCTCTTTGCTGTGAATCTTAGTTTATGTATTGCGATTGAAATGCCAAGGTCCATCTAAGACTTACATCTATTTTCAAGTGTTTACCAATCAACAAAACCACAGCACTCTTGATCTTTCGCCACTCAACTCCTAAGCTTCAACTCCAAAGCCATGGGATCAATTGCACCAGACTCGGACCTTGTCCGCAAGGCCGAAGCCATTCTTGCAAGTGCAAAGAGCTTCAGCGGTGACCGCGCCGAGAGATATGAGCTGATGAAGCAAGTCGACCTTCTCTATCAAGAGTTGGAAGACCCAATGGACGCCATGTTGAAGCAATGGTCATCTGTAAGGCACCAAATATCTCATATCAGATATTCCGCAACCTTCGCTGGGCAGTGTTGCTGATTCACTGAAACAGACAAACGTAACAACCTCGCTGGCCGTCATGACCAAGTCAGGTGCTTTCGAGAAGATGCCCAAAAAGGGTAGCATCTCAGCAACAGAGCTTGGCGCGCTGGTCAATATACAGCCAAATGTGATCGGTATAGCTTCATTATCCCGCTCGAAACAATTATTTCTGACACCACAATAGCACGTCTCATGCGGATGTTGACGGCAACAGGCATCGTCGAGCTTACCGGCGACGATACCTACGCCCACACCCCCAAGTCACGCGTCTACCTCGAAGGAGCCGCAATTGATTTCTGGAACCTATGGTGAGCATTCACACTCCCTCAGATTTCCCCAGTAACCTAATTCCCTCAAGCATGAACATGGGCTACTGCCTCTACAAACTCCCCGACTACCTCGCCTCCAAAACCCCGGCCGAAATGATCGACCTCCGCAAAACCCCCTATTCATACGCCTACGACGGCGAAGGCAAGACATTCTACGAAGTCCTAGCCTCCAAGCCCGAAACCTTCAACATGTTCAACAAAGCCATGATGCAGCAAGAAGCCTCCCTGCCCACTCTCGGCATGTTCCCCTTCTCGTCCCTCAAGCAAGCCGTCGAGGCCGAGCCGGAACGCCCCTTCGTCGTCGATATCGGTGGCGGGAGAGGCCAATCTCTGCTTTTGATCCAGCAGGAGACGGGTAATGGCTTTGGGACGGAGGCAAAGATGATCTTGCAGGATAGACCACATGTCCTTGATTCGATTCCGCAGGATCTCGTGCCGGGTATTGAGAAGATGCCGTATGATTTCTATACCGAGCAGCCTGTCAAAAGTGCGCCCCTCCACTTCACTCTTTTCCTACATCCAACCAAAGCTAACAAATCCGTCTAGATGCACACATCTACTTCCTCCGCCGCATCACCCACAACTACCAAGATAACATCTGCCAGACCATCTTCGGAAACATCGCCGCCGCCATGGGTCCCACGTCGCGCCTCCTAATTGCCGAGATCGTCGTCCCGGCGCAAACCACGCTTGGCGAAGACACCAGCACCTACTGGATGGACGTCGTGATGCTGGCGATCGGCGGCAAGGAGAGGCGCGCGAAGGAGTTTGAGGAGTTATTGCAGAGTGTGGGGCTGGAGTTGGTGAAGATTTGGCCGTATCATACGGGTAGTCAGGCGGTGGTTGAGGCGAGGTTGAAGAGTACTTGAGGGGACTCAGGAATGATTGCCTGAGAGGATTAGTTGGGTGGGATGGTTTGATATGCGAGGATTCTTTTAGCGATGAGATTTAAGGGGTTGGATATAAAGGTAAACGTGGCACAGGAGGTATCGGTGCCGTCCTGGAAGTTTTTCAAATGGAAAGGTTCGATATTCCGTGGTCAGGCTCGGGATATTCTGACTACGATACAAATGTGGTCACATAGACCACCTTTTAAGAATACAACACTGCGTTCTCTTTAAATTCTGACAGGTCCTCCTCTTGAAGGGTACACAAAAGCGGGCTGGGGGCACTCTCGCTTCGAACTTTTTAACGAAGTCAACACGAACACCAGCCAAAAAAAACCCTTAAATAACTTGTAGCTTTCAATTCCTCTCTTTGAAGATATCTAGCATTCATAGTGATTTGGACTTCTATAAAACTCACAGCAAAAAATCAATAGTAAGCCCTCTCTCGGCTCGGCAAATGCAAAACTGGCAATCACAGATCGATCCTTCCCTTCTATTTATACTACTTATATACTGACCCCGCAAAGACTCCGCCAACCAAACCAAAAAAAACGCCAAAAAGATATCATTTCAAGCTGAAGCTTGTAGTTTGTGACTGATGTTGGAGTTAGTCTTGTCCTATTTATACAAAGGACCAGAGTTGCTTACTTGGAGTGGGAATCGAACCCACGCTGGTTTCCCAAACAGGATTTTGTGCTAAGGTAGACCTTAACCTGTCGCCTTAACCGCTGTGCAATTGTTAATTGAAGATTCTTGATTAGGAAGTAGGGGATCTCTTACCTCGGCCATCCAACCTTTGATGTGATTTGTTGAGGGAAAAGGGCTTGTTTGCGCTTATGAGGAAGGAAATGTGGGGATCCACTTGGAAAAATTTGTGCGGGGGTGAGTCAGGGGGTTACGCCGGGAGTTTGTGGCACCGGAGGAGAGCTTTTGGGGCTTTAGCTAAGTGCGTTAATAGTGCATGGTTTATTTAATGTTTCAAACTTATTGTTAATTGTTAATTTTAAATTATTATACTTTGTATTAAAAATTGAAGTTTGGTAATTTAGTAGGTGAGTCGGTTAGCGGGGCGGCCCTTCCTCCGGCAGAATTCTAATTGATATATGCTCACTTCCAGGTAAGAACGGGCTGATTACTCTTGAGAACGGTGACCAATGAGCAGCTCTTTATTATTTAAACATACGGCAAGCATTATTGCCCTGCAAGTTCTAATTCGCAGCGGTGCAGTTTGGAGGTGCAGTGACTCGCTTAATAAGGCTAATCGTCGAGGTAGAGTTCTTTTCCCACGCATATTACTTTGGTACAAAAATATGCTCAGCTTAATAGGGCCTGCGACTTTGTAAAAGCTTTCGGTAGGTCAATATGCTGCCACTTATATCTCTATACTGTATACTTTCTGGCACAACTGACGATGGCGGTCTTTTCCCCTCGTGTGACCGTTACACCAGTTTTGGAAAACACCTCCAGAGGTCTCGAGATGCACCCAAATTGAAAGTCAGGTTCCAGTACAGTTCCACAGTATATTTACCTTGCATACCTGGTGTAGCGATAATGTATAACGCATGCCCGTTCATCGCCTTATTTCTCCCTGGGTAAGAAAGGAAATACGCGGAATATGTAATGCAAAAGTGTGACAATCCGACCTAGGATGCCGATCACCTATAAACGGCATTTGGATAAATTGTCCGACTAAATGACGTCGGCAGCTGGTTTCTTCATTATTTTTGCGCTCGGAATAGGCGGTCGAAGCTATTTAAAATCTTCCGTGTGTAGTAGGACTCTAAAATTCCTTTTCGCAGTGGTTTCAGACCCCGAAGCGCCGATGAAGTGGTTAAGGTTAGTGGGTGTACGGTGATCAATGCCGCATGCTCCTATAAATAGTGATATGCAGAAAAATATTACTCGACGGTAGTCGGTTTTGTGCTTTTGTAAGAGCGCGAGCCTTTGCATTTGGCCGTATAAGTTACTCTGTCAATGAGATGGTTTGCCGAAATTGAAAATTTTAGTGGTTCTAAAAATGTTCCACTACGTGTAGAATATTCACAGTACCTCGAAATTCGACAATTTTCGAGAGAAAAAAAAGGAGGCGAGAAGCTGTTAAGACCAGCGCTTAGGATGCTCGCCGCACACCTTCCTTTGTTAAATCAAAAGGCTCGATCAAAAATTACTGGAACCAAGTAGGTTCTTAGGTACTGAGAGTGCCCCGCTTCCTGTGGAACGTTGAAAAGCTTTCTATTTCGGCAATTGTGTCTTGAAGATAACAGTACGAAAAAGATATGAATATAAGGTTCGGGTGGTTTAGCGTGAGCGATGCTGCATCCTCTTACGTCAAAACTTTGAGGAGAGCAGCGAAGTGATTGAGTCTATCAAATTAGTGGCATATATTCAATTGAGCCATACTTCAAGGAGCAAGCCCCCCCCGTCAAAACTTTCTAAACCAAATTCTTTGAGTCTGAGACCTCTCAAGTCGATCTCGGCTCGAATGCTTCCGGGGGCAGAGAATAAGCCTTTTGCAAGTAAGTTTCATGCCTTCGAGAGTGTTTATCTTTGAAAATTACCAAGTTATATAGACTTCTCTGTCGTATTACTGTGAGATTGAAACTATGGGAGGGAACGAGTATGTTCGTTAATAGGAGTTCTTGAAAGCTAGTTCCAAGGACAAAAAAATCAACCGTTAGCAAGCAAAGTTTTCAGAATTCCTGCTTAATATCAAAACAAAAACAATGTTTTTAATATTTGCACGAGCTTAATCGAGGCCCCGTCGTGGGGGTCAAGCGAAAGCCCCTGACTCATAACAGAACAGTGTCAAAATCGCCCCCACTTAAACTCGGAAAGCTATAAGCTGCCAAAAAAAAGGCAAAAAAAACAAGATTGTTCATGATTCTAGTAGTCTAGAACCCGCTGAAGCTGCACCTTCAGTGGATCGAACACTGTACTTCGAGAGAATTAGCCTCGAATTCCGAGATTTAAAGACGTGGAGTACTTACCCTTCAGATATATATCCCGAAGTTAACTTCAGTCTGACGCTCTCCCATGTGAGCTAAAGGTGCTATTGAATTTGTTGTGGAACGTTTGCTTAATTCAATACATGTTAGTTTGTGCGAGCTGACAAGGTCTTGAGGAGATTTCCGAGGTTCTCATTCGTTCGAATTTGAATGTTGTGGGCCTAGTATCCACAATCAACGACAAGCGAATGCTTCGATGTATGCCTCAACTTGCAACTCTTATACAAAGTTCATCAACTATTAGAAACTCGATATTATATAAGAGCCAACTACAAAAGACGTTTCCATCCACTCGATTGAATTTGCGCCCGTGATTGGTAGGTTAAGCTTAGCTGATCTAAAAATAGATCATCTGCAGACCTACCTACGTACGAGGCTGAGGCTCAGGTTCTGCGATCATCTTTTGGTCTATGTTGTTTTATCTCTCCATATCATACATATATATATATAGTATTCCATGTTCTCTGCTATGCTATATTGATATTCCAGAGCTAGTCTACCCTCTTTTGATTCAATCACTGTCTAAGACCTCGGCGACCCGGCATTGAGGCAGCAGTGTTCCCGCAGTCTCTTGGCTTTTGAAATTCCACCTTCAGTCATGTTCCATTCCAGGAAAGACTCATCTTCAAGGTCTCGTCTTCTAGGAACATGGTATAAGAGACGCAGTGAAGGCAGGGACCCTCCCGCGCAAGAAGAAACAGAGACGACGAAGTCTGAAAGTGGGGCTTCTGTACCAGCATCGCCGTCCGAATCCCCTTTTGTTTCTTCCAGCTTGTTCGGAGTTGATGCCTGGCAGCAATATACATCTCATGGGTCAACCACCTCGACCAAACAAGATCTTTCAAGATCAAAAGTTCAATCCAATGTACTAGGCGGTCCCTGCTCCGTCTGCTGCGACTTTAGTGGGCCTTGTAATATTTCATGGCTTGATATAAAACAAGCAGGCGACTCCGGATGTCAACCTTGCAACCTCTTGATTCAAGGAATTGACGCTTATTTCAACGTTTCCTCCATAGGTCTCCGACGGGAGACTACAACAGATCAGGCTTCTGCCGAGGAACTCCTGCGCATCCACCTGCACCTCAGCCGCGGGGCACTGAGAGTCAGCGTTGGCTGGGCTGATAAGACAGGACTGTTTGACCAGTGTGAATTCTATACGGAGATCACCCACCCAGCTTCTCCTTGGAAAGGGCTTGGTGCCGCACGTTCTGTCGCACGAGAGACGCAAGACTCATTTGGGGTTCTCCATAGCTGGACACAGCAATGTATAGAGACACATGCCGGGTGCAACACCCATATTGGTACCTTGCCGCTCCGTGTTATTGACGTCGGTCGCCCAGGTCAACAACGTCCCTTTTTATATCTCTCTCGGGGTGAACCCGACTTTTACACAGCTCTCAGTCATTGCTGGGGGTCTGTGGATCTCCTTCGAACCACGACAGATACCATCGAAGATCACATGCAGGAGATTTTGTGGCACGATCTCTCCGATACATTTCGAGATGCAATCCTTACTACCCAGGACCTGGGTGTACGCTACTTGTGGATCGATTCCATATGCATTATTCAGGACGACGAGCATGATTGGGAATTGCAATCTGCGCAAATGGCCAATATTTACAGTAATGCCCACATTGTTCTAGCTGCAACCGATGCAAAGGATGGAAGCGATGGCTTCCTGTCGAGAAATCCGAGCCTGTCCGACAAAGGCCCATTTACAATAGATCTGAAAAACGGCCCTTTCGATGTATATATACGCAACGTGCGGAAGCATATAACTTTCAGGTTGCAATACAGGCTTCCAGAGCTGGGACATCCTTTGTTCAGACGGGCGTGGGCTTTTCAAGAAGAACTTTTGGCTACCAGAATTGTACATTTTACCAAGTAAGTCAGACCAAGCCCAATCATCCCCAACGTTCGTTCTGTGGTTCATGCATTTTCTTTCGGCTGCTTAGGTACTGATTCTCTTGTGGCTTCCAGGTCGGAGCTAATCTGGGAATGCAAAACGGCTCTTGCATGCGAATGCATGGATCTCGATTCGCATGACCCGAAAAGCTCTAAGCTGCTATACCACAGATCTCTCCTCGAAACGGCGGCGAAGGAAGACAAATTTAGAAATTGGCAACGGATCGTCAGCTCCTACATGCAAAAGTCCATCTCATTCGAGAAAGATCGGATTCCAGCACTCGCCGGTCTCGCAGCACAGATGCAAGCTGCCGGTGCAGGTCAATACCTCGCAGGATTATGGCGGGATCACTTAGTTCTGGACCTTCTTTGGGTTGCCTGGCACCGCCAAAGAGCAAGTCCTTATCGGGCCCCCACGTGGTCGTGGACTTCTACAGAGGGCGACGCAGAAAATTCGAGTCTGTATTATCTGGCCATGACGCCGAACTCAAATCATTACATTGACAAGCTTCGAGCGACCGTGGTCGATGTTCAGTGGGAAGCTACGAGTCCAGAACTAAGCAGCGCGGTCAGAAGCGCGTCTCTTACCCTCAAAGCCCCTATTCTGGAGGTGGAACTCTGTCTCAAAAGGAGTGGAACCGGTGGTGTCAGTACCAAGTCCAAGATTAGATACAAGAACCTCGAAGGTCCTTGTGGTATTGATCTAGCATACTACAATGACACAAAGAAGGCTTATTTCGTCTTGCTTGCGGAGGCTATGGTAAACAGTCGCCGAACTATGCAGGGACTCCTTTTGAAGCAGCTTCCGGGAAGTCATGTTTTTGAGAGAATAGGAACGGTGATACCAGAAGGCAGTAATCTGATCGGGGATCTCGAGAACGATAAGGACAGGTATTCGTATCAGATGTTGCATCCAAACACATGGTTCAAAGATGTCGAAGATTCGACTGTGACGATAGTATAGTAAGAGTTGCATTGCGTGTGCTAAACCAGCTTCTAGTTGTGGAATGCAAAATCGGCAGTATCGTGCTTGTTCATAGGGACAGATACTCATTGTTTGTGCAACTCTGGTCTCAACTTTGGAGTAGTACCGACTTTTTCCAGCTCACAAAAACGATAGCGGTGGGTTATTTCAAGAAGCAATGGTGTCACAGCCCTTCTCTGATGCCCATTTTTGTCCTCACTTTGTTGGATTTCGGATGTCCTTTCATGATATATTTGCCTTTCCCCCAATTCCCTCATTGGTGCTCATGCAAGCCCAAAGAAGCATATCATCACGTGTACATGCGCCACAGGCGCCAAGTTGAATCGCTCTCCTCACCTACAACTATCCGAATGATCAACTGCTATTGTAAAGGTCAATTTCCGAGATGTTTAGACCAGGCAGACTGGGAGTTCTCTCCGCCCTCCCTCCACAGCCTCTTTTCCCTGGCAGTCACGTCAGCCTCCTTCCTTTCAATAATCCGGTACGCATTCTGGTTCCATTACCCATAGCTCGATTTAGTATTCTTCGAAGGCTGAGATCAAATCCTGTACCCGGCTCCCCTGGTCATGTTGCTTCATTCTATCAATACACGTCCTTGGGCCACGCTTCATCCTCAGCAACAAGCTCCATAATTCGGTTACTTGAGCTCCATCCCGGCTGCCCTACCGAACCTATCAGAATAGCGTTGAAAGAGGTCTTGCTGACAGAGAGACTACGATATGAAGCCATTTCATATTGCTGGGGCGATCCAAACGATCGACGCACCATTTACTGCCACGACCAACAACTTCTTGTCCCACGCCCGCTAGAAACAGCCCTTCGACACATGCGGGACATCAGAGATTCGAGAATGCTTTGGGCAGACGCTATCTGCATCAACCAATCAGATATTGCCGAGAAGGGGCATCAAGTCCAGCTCATGCGGCAGATCTTTACGCATGCCCAAAGAACACTTATATGGCTTGGAGACGTTGAGGAAAAGCGCTTGCAGAAAATGTCTAAGTTGGCCGAGCTGTCAATTAAACTTGGGCTAGCAATGCTTCGACGACGAGTGAATTTGACCCAAAGCCCGAGAATTCCGGTCATGAACACCGCCCAAGGAGGCCAACTAAAACTAGCACCTTTCTCCACCGAATTCTACCTCGAGCTCATTGGAATGCTACGAATGCCGTGGTTCCAACGAGCTTGGGTCGTACAAGAAGTTGCCGTATCTTCTGAAGCAAGCATATTCTGGGGATCTGCTCAATATGATTGGGAGGACGTGATACGAGCTCTGAAGTTCATGTCACAGGTCAACTTCCCATTAGCATTCATCGTTACGCTGGAGAATATCTCAGCTATAGAGCAAGAGCGGACTTTCTACCGTACTGGCCATAACCGACTCTTCGGGGTGCTTCTGAGACATCAGCGGTGTCTGGCTACGGATCCAAGGGACAAAATATACTCATTCTGTGGACTTATCGAGAAGTCTTCTGAGCCTCAAGTTCAAATCCCCATAAGCTACGAAGATAATCTCGCTTCAATTTATCGTAAGCTAGCTCGTACTTTGCTGGAAAAGAGCACATCGTTGGAACTACTAAGCCGGCCCCCAACGTCAGCTGTCTCCAGTCTCAAAGACCTGCCTTCTTGGGTTCCTGATTGGAGCATTTATCCTTCCTCGACCCTGACGTATTCCTGGGGACATGGTGCATTATCACTCACCGGGACAGAACTAGCAATTCCAGGGCAGAAACTACGGTTTTCAGCCGCCCGTGAAACACTTTTCTCTGCCGAATTTCTGGGTTCTGATACTTTGGTAGTTGAAGGCTACGAGTTCGACAAAGTCGTCGAAGTTGGTGCTATTTTTAAGGGTGTACAGGTAGCTCAGAAAGTGGATTCGATATTTCGCATTGTTCAAGAATGGGTTTACTGCATCTACACACTCTTGAGCACACGGCGTGTCTTCATCAACTGGCAGAAGATGGCCAACATGCGTTCAAAAACTCTTTATTTAACCGGTGAAACCATGCGAGAAGCATTCTTACAGACAGTTTCTTCTGGAGAGATATATGATCGCGCTAGCGTCAAGGTGGAACTAGACATGTGGGAGAAAGTTGCGCGTTTCCCGTTTGGACTTCCTTACGGCGCGTTTGTTTTCATTTGGCATTTTGTGGCTGACAAGCCGTTTTTGATATTTGAGATTCAGGGGCGGTTTGCCTTGCAGAGGAGGCTGATTCGGACGGAGCGGGGTTACATTGGTCTGGCTTCCAATCGGACGGATGTTGGCGATAGTGTTATGCTTTGTAAGGGGTCTTGTGTACCGGTAGTTATGAGGAGAGAAAACGAGACTTTTCAGCTTGTGGGAGATGCGTATGTTCATGGGATCATGGGAGGCAAAGAATTTGAAGTTGAGAGGTGCAGCCGGTTGCATATCAACTAATCATTGGACAACCTACTACGAGTTCTTCACCACGACCTACGACCTCGGCATTCTCGACATAACGAAAACCACCAAATCAAAAAAGCTCTTCCTGTATCGCCGCTCCTGCGTCGTTCGATTGACATACTGAAAACCAAATTGTTGGCTTATAATCTCCAAACTCTCAATTGTCCGCAAAACTCCAAGCTAAGGCGCCCATTACGTGCACGCCATCCTCATGAATGCTTTTCAAAATCTCGCTCATAAAATTCGAGTAATATATGCTTCTCGGAGTATCAAAGAGCGGATCTTCAATTTCGAGTTTCTCCGCTTTGCCAAACATAGGAATCCGAATTTATAACGAAGACTGGGGTTTTCCAGGTATTATATAGATAAGACTAGTAACTTCGGAAGGACGTCGGCGTGATATACATATAATACTGCGAGCGGTAGCCAGCTGATGACGTGTTATTGCAGCGCGTGCCTTTGGCACTAGCTAAGAGACTTCTGGATGCATAAAAGCAGAGCTTCATAGACTCAGAACAATATATCCTCTTTTGCCCCCACAATTGTACCAGCCGACCCCTTCTTTGTAGCCATTGTTCCAGCTAAACTTGTGTTTTGTTTTTGTTTAATTCATCACAATACGGGAAATAGGTAGAAGAGGGGTCCGAGGCGCACCTGGTAACCCCGCTAGGCACCGGAGGGACGACCGTTGCAGTGTAAGGGTCGACGCCGAAGGAGTCAGCCGTGTAAGCGATGTATGCCAGATCCGATTTGTTTAGTGGGACGTAATCTAAGTATGCCATTTTGAAGGCATTTGGGTAATCAGTTCCGTGGAAGATTTGGTTCGCGAAAGTGCTTGAAGAAGATGGCCTAGAGATAGCACTTCGGTATGCCTCAGTTTGAGTGAAGGAAAGGCATTGACAGATTAGGTAGGAGTCGCAGCAAAGTTGCTCGAACTGCAAGACGATGGGAGGGGTTTGGCCCTTCAGCTGATTGAGCCGCCGTCGATGCGAGAAACAGAACAATATCCCTCCTTTGATGAGCTTCATATCTTGAAAAGAATTAGGATACCTAAAGGTCAGAGTCTAGATCCGCGTGGATTTTGGTGCTTAAGGGGCGGAGTATCCAATACCTTTTGTATCTGAAGAGATGTTTGTTGTTCCACCAAAAATCACGAGTCAAACGATATCCACTATCAGGGCTTGAACAAGAGGCTGCGCTATGAAAAAGGAAGGCCGAATTTGAATTTGAACAGGTAGTTGTAATACGAGTAATCATGTTGGGCGCGAACGTTATACGAATTTCGTACAATGGAATCTCGGCAGGGGCACACGCGGGGCAACCGCGGGGTAAATGGGAGAATACCACCAGATGAAGATTGAGAAGCGGAAATCGGCACGTACTCTTCCAAATTCGTCGGGGTAAAAGTCCAAAAGATGGATTCTCAATTCTGCCTTTCTCTACTGTGGTAATTGATATTCGCCTCTGAGCTGGAGTACCGGGGGGACTTAACGTCGCCGCTGAGGGGGCACTCCGAATGGCTGTATTCCTACCACTATTTTATCTTCAGCCAATATCCATCTACAAAAGCCAGTTACCAACGTTCACACATTGGTTCCTAACCAGTTCCCTCCCGATTTCCTTTCAGTCCGGGTATTCCATAGAGCCTCAGGGGCGGCAGGTATGAAACATATCCAAACGAGAACGTTTCGTTGTAGTCAAGACCGGTATCCAATTCATCTTGAGCCAGTCGAACTATGGCGAGGGCATGACGAGTGAATCATCATTGGTTTGTACTTGTTCTAACTTCATAGTCTCTTTAATTTCATGCCTTCCAGTGTTTGGTTTCCGGATTATATTAAAAGGGCACGCATCCAGACTTCAGTAAGTTCAGTTTTAGATAATACCTCGGAATGGGTTTAAGATTAAAAACGAAATGTATCGCGGAGATTTCATTTGGTTTCCCCAAACATAATAAGTAATTGGGAACGTGTGGTTTGCGGTACATACATTGGAGTCATTCGAGGGGGGCGTGGACTTGCGGCGCCACAAAACCGCGATAGCACAATGACGATACGCATACGGTTGTACGTAAATTGAATGGTTTGTCGGGTCTTTCGGCTGTCAAATATTAACCTTGTGGCTGACTTTCTCGATCGACCTCAAGAATCGTGAAGGAAATAGCCTAAAGCCCGGAGTTACGCAACCGCTGGACAGCCTGCTGAAGTTTCATGTACAAATACAACGCTGGGAAGGACTTGGGTTGAAAGAGTGGAGAGCGTCCCAATTGCGCGACCTTTGTTGGTATTGTCAGCGGGTGCTATGGATGTAGGCAGGATAAATACGGGAAGATGCATCCTTAATTTGGGCTCTCCAAACTTCCATAACTTGCGGGACGACAACCAGAAGTTCAAACAAAGACGTAAGATATCGACAGAAATGCAATGAGCCGGTTTGTCTATAAAAGTTGTCTTGGCGCGTCATCTACGCACATTTCTCAGATGGAATTCAGATGTGACTGGATCAGTCGAAAGATACATATCACATGATGAAGTTCTTACTTATCTTATTGTTTGTAGTCCAAACGCTGGCAATTGTTTCCAAAAAAGGAATATATGGTAAGCCATGAGGTTCATACTTGGCAGCTAGGATTCTAACTTTACCAAAGCCCGGAATTCAACCTGCCCAACAACTCCCACCAACCTAGTTTTGACCAACCAAACCACTCTCCCAGACCCTTTCACTTTCCTCAGTGGCAGCCCAGTCACAACACTAAGTGACTGGAAGTGCCGCCAAGATGAAATCAGCTCTTTGATGCAAACATACGAGCTTGGGACCAAACCACCGAAACCCTCTATTGTCACGGCTGCGTTTACTGAGGTCTCAGCATCCACGTACAGTCTTACCATCGGCTGCACAGAGGGCACCAAAACGGTCTCCTTCAGTGTCACGATCACGTATCAGAGCACTCCAGGTCCTTCTCCATACCCAGCTATCATTGCTTATGGGGGAGCGAGCATCCCTGTTCCTGCGACTGCAGCTATTATCACGTTCAACAACGATATCATTGCCGCCGAAAATGATCAGTCCAGTCGAGGAGTCGGAATCTTCTACGACCTTTATGGAGCAACTGCTTCAGCAGGCGCAACGATGGCCTGGGCGTGGGGCGTCAGCCGAATCATTGACGCCCTCGAGATGACTCCAGCTGCGAACATTGACACCACAAAGATCGGCGTTACTGGTTGTTCTCGCGATGGCAAGGGCGCGCTTGTCGCTGGAGCATTTGACGAACGAATCGCTCTGACAATTCCTCAAGAATCGGGGTCGGGTGGCTCAGCTTGCTGGAGGCTATCAGACGCCATGATGACTGCAGGACAGGATGTTCAGACAGCCTCTGAAATCGTAAGAGAGAACGTCTGGTTTTCCCCAACCTTTACAAATTACTCCAACTCTGTCGATCTCCTGCCATTTGATCACCATTTGCTGGCAGCCCTAGTAGCACCCCGCGGCTTGCTTGTCATTGAAAATGCTGCGTATCTTTGGTTGGGGCCGTGGAGCTGTTATGGCTGCATGATGAGTGCGAAGACGATTTGGACTGCCATGGGCGTTCCTGACAACATGGGGTTTTCGGAAGTGGGAAATCATTCCCATTGCGCCTTTCCTGCTGTTCAACAGCCAACGCTTTTGGCTTTTATTGACAAGTTTCTGCTGGGAAGACCCGCCAATACGTCGAATGTTATGGATTATGATTTCGGGGAGCCGTTCAATGCAACGCAATGGGCAAATTGGGCAACTCCAACCTTGATGTGATACCAAGTGCAGTAGCATCGATGACAGGAGATGTGTTGATAAACGGCAGACACTCCAGAGAAATCGAAAGAGATTAGCTGCTTGTTATGATCAACCCTTGAAATTTGAAAGTTGTAAACTCTGAGCCATTTGATCTGTTGAAGGATTTGACGTGGAAAGAAACGATGTGCATAGTGGCGTTGTATACGCAAACAACTCCTTCTCATTTTCCAAAAAACCGCTTTACTTGATATAGAATTTAATAAGTTTGGCAACCACAAATCATCGAATACGCCCCACTCTAGTCTGCCCTGAAAAGAACCTGCCACAAGGTGGCGATGCTAAAATCCCCCGTGTTTGTTCTTCTGCAAAAATTTTGTTCCCAGTATGCCAATACCAAGCAAGCAGAAGACATTTATTAGCAGATTATGGGGGGCAAGAACGAGCCAACCATCACCAGTCAAGGGGTGTGTAAGAAAAGTAGTCCCCTTTTCTTTCGCTTAATTTAATACCGCACTTTTCCTCGCACAGCAACCATCCCAGGAAACCTTACATTCCTGTCGCAATCCACCCCACCTCTCGCCGTTCTAACGGCAGTGAAAAGCTTGTCAAAGCTTGTCATTCATCTCTCTTCTCATCCGGCGGGTGTTCAATTCTGGACTCGTTGTTACCGTACAAGTATAAACCGCCCGCAAAGTTCCTGGGCTAGTCAGCAATTGCAATTCCCACCTGTATTGCACCATCTTCTTTACGCATAGTGATTAACGAGATAGTACTCACCGAAATCATCCACGCGTTGGAGCGACTGACCCAGTTCGTGAATGGCTCCATCCTTGCAGATCTCATCTTCTCAAAATGTGGCTGAGTCGCTTACTTTCCTTCTTTAGGGAAGGGTTCAGTAGCGTGTCCTCGTGGGGGCCGTCTGCGGTTCCTCGTTCCTCAAAACGTATACGAGTAGGAGTAGCCATGCGGCACGAATAGCTATAGAGGGGCAGTGAGAGTTTAACAATGTAGGTCAATCTGAAGGGATATAAGACGCGTTGGATGTAGTCGTTTTATTTTATTTTTTTATTTTCAACCTTGGAAACAAATTCCCTCGGTCACTTCCACATCCCAAAATTTTCTCTTCTTATATCTCTCTTCTCAGTCCAATACTCAGTATGGCTTTCGTTATTGGATACGCAGTGAAAGGCGTAGCGGCGGGCATTGGCCTTGCTTCCGAGGGAATCCACGCACACAACGAGAAGAAGCGGGCAAAGAAGCTCGGTCACAGCGAAAGTCGGGAAGCCGTGGATGCTTCCGATAACACGTCCCACGATCACTTGACCCATCATTCCCTCGAAGGCGAGCGTGAAGCCTACGAAGGAGACGAAGCTCACTGGAACCTGGATGAAGTTCAAGACGAACTACATGCGTCTACCCCGAGAGAAGAACACGACGCGAAAGAAATCGAGAAGAAAAAGAAATACGAGCATAACATTACCATTATCATCGAGGAGTTCATCCGCAAATATCCCGTAACAGGCCGAGGACATGGTCTAGCTCTCCCAGTCATCCTTCCCCAACGCAGACCGGAAGGTCGGGCTCGTGGTTTCATCAGAGCTTATGCGCCTGTTCTCATGGACTGCGGAATCGACCAGCCAATGTTCATCGACTTCCTCGATACTTTCAACACAGCCACTTTAGCTTCACCATGGATCAACATGATTAATTTCGCGGGGATTGCTGGGAGCTTCATGTCTCCGCCACTGGCCGTAGTTCTCCAAGTTGCTATTTACATCTCCATACAAACTGCCAAAGAGATGCACAGCAGATCACGGCAAGAACCTCGGGATCTTTGATTCTGCTAGTCCGCTAATGCATGACTAGAACAAACACCTTCCTCGACGGAATGAACGACAACTTCTTCCGACCACGAGGTCTATTCTGCCTCGTCCTCACCTGGAATCCCGAGTCCTCAGCTACTCAAATGACAGTCGACACAACCACACTCGTTGCATCATCAGCCAACCACAAGACCGGCCTCAACAAATTCCACACCTCGAACGGGAACACATACAGCGACTTTGACATCCCAGAAACCGCCCCGTTGGTTTTCCCCGCTCTTGACGAGATGGCGATTCAAGAGGGTGGGGAGGCTGTCACGAAGCGGGCTAAGTTGAATAAGGCGGGAGAATTTACGTCTGATTACTTGGATCGCAGAGCACGAGCTGCTTATATACGTATCTACTGGAAATATTCCCCTTCCTGCCTAACGTATTTCTAGGCTGCAGAGCATCCAGATAGTTTGCTAGCTCAAGGCCCCAAGGACAAATTTACATCTCGATATGCAGACCCGAATAATCCTGCCAGCAGCGGTAATCCGTGGTCCCTGATTACAGGTGGTAAGTTCAACCCGCCCATGGGAAGGCCACTAGGTAATGGATTTGGTGGGTTCGGGGGTGGCTACGGAAGGCAAGGCATGGGGTTCGGAGGTAGAATGGATATGGTAAATGCGCAAAGAGCAGATTTTGGGGACCGTCGTCCGGGCACGGGATATGGAGGTCGCGGGGATGCGTATGGACGTGCAGGTTCAGGATATGGGAGTGCTTCTGATCCTTATGCACGTGGCCAAGGAATGGGATACGGAGCAATGGACCGGAACGGGATGGGGCACGTTCCCATGGGCTTTGGTGGTTTGGCACCAATTGGGAAAGCTTTCAAGAAGGTCATCGGAAGGGTAGGTCTGCATCAAATCCACGAGTTCCAGATTACTAACGTCAAAGCCAGAACGTTCTCTATCTGATGATCGTCAACATGCCGACGGACGAAGAATTGGCCGCTGCTGTTGCTTCAGCTGATAAGCAAGGATGGTCTACGGGTTCTGGTGTCTCTCAAAGTGAGGCAGGTAGATGCGCTGGACCTGAGAGCACAACGTACCATCCATGGTCTCCTGCTGCTCCACACTCGGCAACATCGGAAGGCAGGCGTGATTTCGACTCCCCGGAGAAGCAGATGAAGCAGATGAATCTTGGAGGAGAGGAGAATTACGGTAACTCCGCCCTGAACCATCCACCTCAAAGTTACGATAGGGATGAGAAAACCTATACACCGGAGAAAGTACGAAGAGATGGGCCCCCAAGTTACACTCCATAGATGAACACGCCGTGGAAGAGATAAGTGGGAACAGGACAGAAACGGGAACGGGATTGGCAATACCGTGTAAGATTTGGCGTTCAAGTTTCGAAATAGTGTTAGATTAGGTTAGTAAAGGAGAAACATGTACTAGAATACGATTCCAAATGCCTGCTTCTGTCGATGTTGTTGACAATACCTTACCCCTGAACCCCTTTACCCCGGATTCTTGGCGCGGAAATACCCGAGGCCTCGTCCATTCCCCGCATCTTGAATACTAATCTCACCTCAGTCAGCATCATCTTCTCTACAGCACATTATTACCACAAGGAAAACTCCCAATTGCATGCATGAACCCCCCTCCTCGTCGATTTACCAAAATTAACCCCTCTCCCGCACCGCAATCCCCGTCCTCACCTTCAACACCCCCAGCAAGATGTCCCAAACCTTCACACCCCCCCCACCAACACCCACCGACTCCCCTACTCTCCTTCCCGGAGCCCACAATCCTCCTCATAACGCTCAACCGCCCCAAAGACCTAAACTGCATCAACGCCACCGGCCACTCAGACCTCGACCGCCTCTTCAAATGGTTCGACGCCGAGCCGTCCCTCTGCTGCGCAATCATGACCGGCTCTGGACGCGCCTTCTGCGCCGGCGCCGACCTGAAAGAATGGAACAAATCGAACTCCAACGACGCCGCCGGGCCAGAAGGTAGCCGTACGCCAGCCTCCGGCTTCGGCGCGCTGAGCAGGAGGAGCGGCAAGAAGCCCGTTATATGCGCCGTGAACGGGATATGTTTTGGGGGCGGCTGCGAGATGATTGTTAATGCCGATATGGTGGTTGCGGACTCGGGCGCCACGTTCGCGCTGCCGGAGGTGAAGATCGGTGTTGTGGCGCTGGCGGGGGCGTTGACGAGGCTAGTGAGGAC